>JADLZN010008433.1:0-67748 GCA_018155175.1 Sinocyclocheilus anophthalmus | reverse complement strand
TGGAGTCATTCAGGTTCCTGGGCACCACAATCTCTCAGGACTTGAAGTGGGACACTCACATCGACTCAGAAAAGGCCCAACAAAGGTTGTACTTCTTTTCGCCAGCTGAGGAAGTTCAACCTGCTTCAAGAGCTGCTGAAACAGTTCTACTATGCAGCCACTGAATCCGTCCTCTGCACTTCTATAACTATCTGGTTCAACTCAGCTACCAAATCTGACCTCAGAAGACTACACAGGGTAGTCCGGACTGCTGAGCGAATCATTGGTACAATCCTCCCTTCTCTCCAAGAACTATACTTATCCAGAGTGAGCAAAAGGGCTGGCAGAATCACTCTGGACCCCTCACATCCAGCACACCCCCTCTTTGAACTGTTGCCATCTGGTCGACGCTACAGAGCACTGAGCACCAGAACGACCAGACACAGGAACAGTTTCTTCCCTCAGGCCATCCATCTCATGAACACTTGACAATAACAATGGAACACACACTATTTATTCACTCAAACACTTATTTATCTAACACTCATACTAAGTCTACACCTAAAATTTGCACATAATATACAGTACCTGTACATAAAAAACAAACAAAACAAAAAACAACAACAACTGTCTATTGTCATATACCTGCACACACAATTGTCAATTTATATATTTTTATTCCTTATTTACTTGTTCTATCTTTATTATCTGTGTTTTTTGTTCTGTCACTGTCATTCTGTTACACTGTGGAAGCTTCTGTCACGAAAACAAATTCCTCGTATGTGTAAACATACCTGGCAATAAAGCTCATTCTGATTCTGATTCTGATTCTGATACCTCAAAATGTAACGGTTTTGAGCACGCAAATCTCAGAGGTAACCTGACTCTTGTCTGGATGTTACAGGGACAGATGAGCACACACGTCTGCTTATCCGGTAGAGAGGGCGGATAATGAAAGCCCCCCCCCCCCCCCCCCTCTCTTCCCAGAAAGCGGAATGCTGCCATCAAAGGCTTTGAGTGAGTATACTAAAGATTTAAAATGTTTTATTCATTTCTGAAGTTTATTTTAATTATTGTAATTTCAAACAGAGTTATCACAGCACTTTTCTGATTCTTGACTCCTGTGCATTTGCTGCAGAGCTTTTGTGGTGGAGCAGGACCTGCAAGGAAAGGTGATGGCTGCATTTGTGAAAAAAAAGGGAAAACCTGAAACAAAAATATAAATAAGATCATTCTGTTACTTCTAATACAGAAATCAAATGACATTGTGCTGTTAAAATGATCTGAAATGTCTGCAGACTGGTGTGAGCAGTGAGGATGGAGAAGTCCACAGCAGCATCCTGGAAATGGTCCAGTGCCATGGATGAGATGCTCCATCACTCCACCTCTTACTGTCTCATCTGGACCAGATGTTGCTGTGGTCTCTTCATCCTCAGTGACCCCAGAGCCAGTGAGAGCATCTAGAGAAAAAACAAAAGACACTGAGGATGTAAGTTTGGTCAAGTTTGTCCTGCTGGCTTGTTCATGCAACATAAGTGTCACGGGGCTGACGAGACGAGAGGCGTGCGGATCCATGTGCAAGCTTTATTTAAAAAGAGATGTGGTATAACAGGCAGGGTTGAACAATGGCAAACAGGTATATGGCAAAACACAAGAATAGTCCTAGGGATAGCGCAGGTCGACGATCGGCAGACAGAATCACAGGGGCAAGACGAGAGGGAAAAATCCAGGAAAACAGGCAAAGATCAGAACCGAGAAACAGGCAAGGCAAGACAAGGCAAGGCAAGGCAAGGCAAGGCAAGGCAAGGCAAGGCAAAACAAGGAAACACAGAGACTAGGAAAGGCTAAAGCTAAAAAATACTCAGCGGAGAATGGTTGTTTGAGTGGGTGTTATATAGTGAGTGAGTGATATGAAACAGCTGTGTGCAATCAGTGCAGTGTGTAATCAGTGCAATGAATGATGGGATATGTAGTCCGGGGTGCTATGCAACAGTTGTGTTGTGCGAGAGTCAATGTAATGGAAAGGGTGACATCTGGTGGTGAATGAACGGAAGTCATGGACAGGATTCGTGACATCAGTCAATGGAGCCAGAGTTTCAGAAGCTTTAAAAGCATCATCAAATAATGTCATGAAGAATCTGAAAATCAGGCTCCATTGACTGATATTGAATGAACAGAAACCAGCAGGACAAACTTAACTAAAACTTTTGTGTTCAGAAAAACAAAACAAAACAAGGATTGAACCGTGAGGCGAGTAAGTAAAGACTGAATTTATGTTTGGATGAAATAACCCTTTAAACCCCCCAAATGGAAACTGTATGAAATATATGTAAGCATTTATATTATAGTAGTACCTCGAAGAAATCAACTTTAAGAAATAAGCAGCTTTATTGAGCGTTTGTGCTTAAGACACAAAAAAGGATTTACAAAAATCACATTTACATATATCAGACACTTTTATCCGAAGTGACAGTGCTCTTATTACAGGGACCCCAAATCCCCAGCAGCAACCTGGAGTAAAGAGCCTTGCTGAAGGACACACCGGTGGTGATGGCTGCAGAGATCGAACCAGTAACCTTCTGCTGACCAGTGCAGTGCTTTAGCCCACTACACCACAAAAGTAATGAAGCTATGACAAAAATTAGCATGTAATAGTAAACAAATGAAATGAAATGCTGACAACATTAATTGTAAAATGTTTTACTCCGTTTAAATGTTTTACAGATAGTCATGCTCATGGAGAGCAGCACACAAATGTTTGGAGCAGACACCGCAGCAGTCAGATTGTCCCACACATGTTCTCCTGCTCTTGCCTCATGATTGTGTGGTTCAGGAGCGTCATCATGGTCTTCCTCATCCTCTCTGTACTCAGACAATAGCCTCAATGCCCCTTTCTCATCCATGATCAGATTCAGTCTGACTGCAGCAGTGAGGGTCGTGATGGATGGCAGAGACAGCTGAAGGTGGACACAGTGGTCAGCTGCTTCATCAGAATAAAGCTGCAGAACTGTCTCAGCTGTGTTGAGATGCAGTAGATGTGGGCTCACCGTCTGTAAATATATGATTGTTAGAACAATGTTTGAATAAAGCTATGTTTCATGTGTCGATTTGTATTTAATTATTGTCATGGTTACTTTTATTTATTTTTACTCATTTATTCATGTTTTCAGTAAATAAAATATAGTTTTCATTAACTTGTGCATTAATTCATTACTTGATTGAAAATTGAGATGTATTCACCATAGCTGCGTTTGTCTAGTGTGTAGTCATGCATAGCTATGGCATATGACAACAATGACATTTAGCTAATTATTGGTCAGCATTTATCATTATTATTGTTCATAAGTGTTGGGGCGGGCTAGCAATGCATTCTGGGGTAATCTTAACTTCTAAGTAGTAATACTTAAATTTTTCGAGTGTAAAATGAATAGTCTTCTCCAAAGACAAGAACTTTGAGCAGCTGATCGACGTCTCCTTTGTGCATATATTACAAATATTGCAAACGCTGAGGAAAACTGTACTAGGTAGGGTTGTGTGGAGTTACTGGTGCTATGAGGTGTTAGTGCACCTGTCCATCTTATGTTCTTTTTTTATTAATACTGCAGAACTTATAATTACATACAAGCTCAGGGAAAGATGGTAGTATCTTTAACAATGATCATAATGACAAAAAGCAGAAAACATAAATATAATGGGTTTGCATACATTATATGCACAGAAAAAAAAGGCACAATGACAAGGTTAAATATCTTTGAATAATCATAATATTCATATAATCAATGCATCAGAATATTGCATTTGTTGTTGCTGTTTATAAGCCGGAGGGATGAAACAAGAGAGAAATTCAACAAGAAAAAGAGGAAAACAGGAGATTTAAGACGGTTTTGCTTATGGATGAAAAATTTTGCACATAAAATAAAGCAACAACGTATTCAAGAGATAATGATTTTGGGTTTTAGTAATAAATAATAATATATTTAAGGATATTATATATTAGTAGGGTATATATTAGTAGGGTTAAAAATATACAAATTTAAATCAACCCAAAATGTATTGTTTATACTACAATCACAATAAAAGGGCAGCTGTTTCTTCAACAAGACCACAAAATGAGGAAATTTCATAAACATCAAAATATTTACAGAGAGATCAATTAAACCTGTCGCTCGTATCTGTTGCGCTTGTTATAACGTTGTAGATCACATGATAACGTCAACATGGCGGATGATGCCTGGATCGCATTCATGAATACTTAACGAGATTTGGCTGTGTAGAGTACCTACTCTTTTAGTGCTCATTAAGTAAGTACTTAATGAAATAAGTACCTACTCATTGAGTAGGCGGTTTCGGACGCAGCCACCATCTCATCCCTCCTCCAATGCCTGGTCTTGTTGTTCACATGTGTGCATCAACTTACCTGGCTCTTCTTGTTGGATACTTATCAGTTCATCTTCTGTCATCTGCTCAGCTCTCTGGGTCCATCTCCACCTGCACTTATGACACTTATGTTAATGCTCAAGCTAAGTTAAACTCTGAACGTCTGAAATATACCCTAAGATTATCACTTTCTCTTCTTCCAAGGCTTCAATAAATAAATCTTGTTGAATTGTACTTGTGTCGTCCTCTTCTGTATGCTGATGAATGTGAGTAATTGTCACTAAAATAAAGCCACAATGATTTTAATTTAATTTCTGGCCTAATTTAGGACCATGAAGACAGTTTTACTTTTGCATGGCAATTAAACACATTTAATCCCCATTTCTCATTATAATAATATGATACTCCGTTATCAATGAATGATGAATGAACAAACTAATAAATAAATAAAAACTAATTTTGTTTTATGGAAATATAAATGCTATATTAATAATTGTTAATAAATACGACACTTGCAGTGCAGTACTTGGTTCAAATCAATCCTTTTCTTTCTAATACCTTAGCTTAGGAATTATTATATTGTGAAAACTGCATCTCAGTTGTCTCTGCTCTGCCAAATGCTTGTATGTAAAACACCACTGTTCCCCATCAGTTTCCTCTGCTCTTGATAATTGCTTTATGAAAATGTGTATGAATCTATCATGTTGCAAGGTTGGCCATGCCATTCTAGATTGACACGTTGAAATGAGATCACTCTGAGTTAATTAGCAGCTTGGCAGAAGTAAGCACAAGCGTCCACAAGAGACTATGGAACAGAAAACACCAAACCGATGAAACAACTCACTTGAAATGCCAACTCCACAGCTATCCTTTATCTAAAACCTCAACCCCTGATATCTGACATCCTTAAAACAATTTGTCACCCTTTTCAAAAGGTACCACTTCTCATTGTATCAAACTGAATCCCCTTTCACCTCTGCACCGCTTGTTTTGATTGTCAATTGGTGCATTTCAAAAGCACATGATTGCACTTAGAATCATCTGGAGATGCGAAAGCACGCCCTTGTGCGCAAACCTGTTATAAAGGCCAATTTCCACCAGAAGGGACAGGGATAAATAGGAGCAGAGGTCAGGCGTATTGCAGCATGAGATCACTGCTCAAAGAACACTTGCTTTAAGATACTTTGAGTGGACTTGCTGCGTAGGCCACATAAATCTAGCGCTGACAACCACAGTGAAAGTCATTACTCAAGCTCTGTCACAGCACCGGGCCTCTCTAGCCTCACATCGGCCCTGCGCCATGCCTTGCAAACCCTCTTCTGTCGCTCTGTTGTGCTTTATGCAGCAGCGTTGCTCGTTTAGGCTCATTCATCTAATGGAGGCAATGAAAATGGGGGAGGCAAATTGATGTGGTCCATTTAAGGCCCCAATTCAAGCCAGCTTCATTGCATTTAATAAATAGAGGACTATTGATATATTTCTATCTCCCTGTGAGAGCAGAGCATACCAGTTATTAGTGGAGGGCTTTTCTAATATGCTCTGATGTATGGTAGATGCAGCTATAAGTAGATATTGAATTGGGAATCATCTGAATAATTCAGTTTAAAATTAATTGAAATTAAAAAAGTTATTTCCAAAAGAGATGGGCACTGATGTGTTAAACTTAAAAACTCTACCACACACACACACACAAACAATTTTTCATGAGAAAAAATAAATAAATAACCGGTCCATTTTTCAACAGCTTTGTTATTTTTATATGTAAAGGTCATTTTCTTTGTAGATATAAAAAAATCTAATACAATTAATAAATTCCATTTTTTTAATATATTTTTTTAAAGTATGTTTAAACTTGACAAAGTATATAAAAATAGTCAAAAAAGATGAAAGGTACAAGACTGTACTTTTATTGATGAACAACCTATGATGTGTTCTGAATGACACCTATGGTAAATAGAACATAAAAAATATTTTAAGTATATATAATATATATATCATAATATATATATATAATATATATAGTTACGGTGGGCCTCTATTATCTCGATGCATAGCCAACAACACGATACATTAAATTTACATATGAAGCAGCTACCGATGCGATTGACCCCTATTACGATGCAGTGCGATTCGATTCAACACAATGCGATTCGATGCAATGGAGAAAATATGATCACTTTTAATGCCTCGAGGCTTGTTTCATAAAACAAGTTTACCAAATAGGCTAGGCTTTTTCAGTTAGTCTGACTCATTGTCAATTTATTTGGTTCCGTAAAGCAAATTTAACATAGGCCTATATCAAGCTTAGTCACTGTGGCAACTTTGCTGGGAAACTAACCTGGTCTAAAGGCTAACTGTCAGGCTAAGCTAAGCTCCTCTACTGACCAATAGGAACACAATGATATTACCACTGTCTCACATACTATTATTTGACATTTTTTTACAGTTTCTTGCCATGCAGCCTTTCTCTCTGGTTTTGTACCTTTTATAGTTTGCAGAACAGATAGCAGAACATTAGAACATTACAATGTAAAATTGCTCTTTAAAGCATTAAAATAACTAAATTAAAAGAAAAAATCACTGAATTAAAAATGAAAATATATAATAAAGAAAATGACTATATTTTAACTGCTATAAGAAACACACATTAACTAATTTGATCTTAGTAATTAGTACTGTAGCCTACTAGATTTGATTTACCTGTTACAATAGTCCCTTTACAGTTACTGCTACCATAAAAATACACTTATGTAGGTTTAAAATTCTACAAAAGACACATTTAATGTCCAAACTAATTTTCTTTTAGCAAAATGTATATTTTATGTATATGAATTATTGCGCTCCTATTCGATTGCGCTCTGTCTGTTTAGCGTGCATGCACGCAGCAGTGCTCGTTGCTTTCGCGTGCCTCGCCCACTCCTGACAGTAAAATGGATATGTTTGCATGACTTTCTAACATTTACAGATGAAAAATATACCTGTGACATGTCAGTTATGCACTGAGGAAAACACAAAGTCTCAAAATGCATTAAACAGCACAGATATATAATTCGCTGTTTGCGATGGTGGATCGATTTAATCCATGATCGAAATTAAGGTCTGCTTAAGAATAAGTGTTCACAAAATGAATGAGATTGTGTGAATTTAATTTTTCGTTAATGGAACCGCTTTAGCCCTGGTTGATTTGTTAGGTTATTTCAAGTCAGGTTTTGGACTTTAATCCCAGTTTTTCCTCAGGTTTCCATGGTGTTGTGATTCGTCATATCACGAAGCAGCAGTGATGAAAAAATGCACTTGAGAAACAGTTTAGAGAAATCAATCTACATATAAAATATTGGTCACTTTATAAATAATAAAAGTATAGCGCATCCATTAGTAATTATATATAAATAAATAGTTTTTTTACCGATGCAGATATGTTAGAAACGATGCATCGCGATGTAAATGACAACTTGTAGTCGTTGCACACTTTTTAAACCGATGCATCTCATCGTTAACTTTTTATGCCGATGCATAGAGTGAATCGGGGAATCTTCCCATCCCTAAGATTTATATATATATATATATAGTCATGGCCAAAAGTTTTGGCAGTAACATCATTTTGTGTCTTGCAAAAAGTGAAAGTGTGAATGAGTACTAGTCAGGTGAAATCACTATCACACTAGTTAGATTGTAAGAGCAGACTGATTGCTATAAAAGGAGGGAAGAAGCGCTTCCAATTTTGTTCTTGTTAGCAATGGTTACCTCCATTACCTCCATAAGAAACACGTGCAGCCATCATCGCTATGCATCAAAATGGCCTCACATGCAATGAATTGCTACAAAGAATATTGCACCTGACAGAACCATTTACCGGATCATAAGAATTTTCAAGGAGAGAAGTTGGACTGCAGTGAAGAAGTCTTTCAGGCACACAGAGGGCAAAAGTCCAGGCTATCTCCTGAGGAGTCAGCTACAGAATCGTGTCACCACCAGTGCAGAGCTTGCTCAGGAATGGTAGCAGGTTGGTGTGAGAGCATCTGCACGCACATTGAGGCCAAGACTTTTGGACAACGGTCTTGTGTCAAGAAGGGCAGCAAAGAAGCCTCTTTTCTCCAAGAAAAACGTCAAGGACAGATTAAATTCTGCAGGAAGTACAAGGATTGGACAGCAGAAGACTGGTGCAAAGTTATTTTCTCTGATGAAGCTCCCTTCCGACTGTTTAGGACATCTGGAAAATCGATTGTTCGGAGAAGAGAAGGTGAACGCTACCATGAGTCCTGTTTTGTGCCAACAGTGAAGCATCCTGAGATCATCCATGTGTGGGTTTGCTTTTCAACCAAGGGAGTGGGCTCCCTCATAATTCTGCCCAAAACACTGCTGTGAATAAAGAATGGTATCAAAACGTCCAGCAAGAGCGACTTCCAACCATCCGTGATCAATTTGGTGATGATCCGTGCATTTTTCTAGCATGATGGAGCACCATGTCACAAAGCAAGAGTGATAAAGAAGTGGCTCGAAGATCATTACATTGAAATTTTGGATCCGTGGCCAGGCAACTCCCCGGATCTCACTCCCATAGAGAACCTGTGGTCAGTCATTCAAGGCGAGTGGAAAGCCCACAAATTGTGATCAACTCTGAGACAAAGTAGCGAATCAGCTCATGGGAAATATGAATACTTAACCATAACTAGTTATAATTAATTATGAATATTTTAGATCCATTGTAGATATTTACTTGACCTTTCAGGGTCAACTGTCTTGTCAATTCTGAGAACGTTAATTTCCTGGTTAAGGGAAATATCTTTCTTACTGTACAATTCTATAAGTTTGTAATGTAAATCTGCATGATTATTGACTCCGTTTATGAGTAAACAATGAACACGTCAAGTTTGATACAAGTAAGGTTTTATTAACTACTAAACACTTAACTAGACTAACATACTACATAAACACATTAGCTGGTCTAACATCCACATACACACACACACACACACAAGTTGTATAGGAAAGGGTTAAAGTTAACTCAGCATAGAAAGAGGCATAAAGAATGCATTTTATGGAACACTTTGCATGTATATTCAACAGATCTAAAACCTGAGGGAAAACGTCCGATTCTTAGTTCAAACAAACCTTGTAAAAAAGTGTAACTGATACTTAATGTATCAATTATTAAGACTAAGTTTGATACTTAGCGAGTCTCGGCGGTCTTAAAGAGATTCCTGATGCAAATCTTAAGGTCCAAGATCTTGCTGAGATTAGTTGATGAAAAGAACCAGTTTGAGTCAGAGTCACTTGATGAATGGAAAGGACTAGGCCGAAGAAAGGCCTGACACAAATGCTTTGGTATCCTGAAGCGATTTCTCATGGCATTTTCTAGCGTTGTCTGAGCCGAGACGCCCGGAAACGGGAGGTGGCGGGGGGATTCAGCGTGGGATTGTGGGGACACATTATATAAGACGCTGGGGGGCCGTAAGCATTCACGACAAATCCTCTCAAGAAGGTTTGATCCCATGATCAGTCAACTAGAGGCTGAATACCCAATGCGTGGGACAGGACAATCGATGTGTGCGCGCATTAGAAATACTGGTGATTTTTATGACTCTTTGTCTGTAAGAATGGTATTTTGCATATGTAATTCGCTTGTGTGTTGAGGCACAAATTAGTAAAAATTCTTAGAACATCAATATGTTGCATAGGTATCAGCATATAATATACACGCTTGTTTCGATCATAAGAAGGCGAGTCATAGATCCTAGACATGGTAGAGTTACTTATATGAATGAGTGGTTTATCGTAAGCATGAATAAAAATAGTCTATAATACAACAGATTAAATACAACACAGCAATAAAATACACAATGGCCTGAAGAAAATGGGTGTTCACTCAAAGAAGGTTTTCCTATGAATTAATCAGTAGAAAAGTCCATTCTACTGTGTCGTTTGTCCTGGTGACACAGAATGGTTACCTACTCACATTCCTGTGGGTAATAAAACCAGTGATATCAGCATTGGTTGCCATGGAAACATAGGCCTGTTCTGCCTTTCTGAGGTGTTGGGTGCATTTCGGGGGAAGGGTCCATAGCCCCTCGTAATTGGCCATTTGGTTAAGTGAGATATTATTTGTTAAATATAACAAAAAGTTGTGTGTCTGATTGGTCCAAATGCTACAACTCTACGCAAGAATGGCTCCCCATCGTCATGGATATTGGCCCCAGAAGCTAATATCCCGCGCTAGAGCGAATTGCAAGAGGTTAGGGAAGAACAAGGGCAACACTGTAACTATATGGACTCATATTATATATATATATATATACAGTTGTGTGAAAAAGTGTTGGCCCCCTTCCCTGATTTCTAATTTTTTGCATTTGTCACACTTTAATGTTTCAGATCATCAAACACATTTAAATATTAGTAAAAGATAACACAACATGCAGTTTTTAAATGAAAGTTTTTATAATTAAGGGAAAACAAAATCCAAAACTACATGGCCCTGTGTGAAAAATTGTTTGCCCCCTAAACCTAATAACTGGTTGGGCCACCCTTAGCCACAACAACTGCAATCAAGCGTTTGCGATAACATGCAATGAGTCTGTTACAGCGCTGTGGAGATTTTGGTCCACTCATCTATGCAGAATTATTGTAATTCAGCCACATTGGAGGGTTTTCGGAGGCATGACCACCTTTTTAGGTCATGTCACGGGGGGGCATCTCAATAGGATTCAGGTCCGGATTTGACTATGCCATCAAAAGTCTTAATTGTTGTTTTCCATTCAGACCATCAAGGTGGACTTGCTGGTGTGTTTTGGATCATTGTCCTGCTGCAGAACCCACGTTCGCTTCAGCTTGCCATCCTCCTTCAGGATTTTTTGGTAAACAGCAGAAGTCATGGTTCCATTTATCACAGCAAGTCGTCCAGGTCCTGAAGCAGCAAAACAGCCCCAGACCATCACACTACCACCACCATATTTTACTGTTGGTATGATGTTCTTTTTCTGAAATGTAGTGTGACTTTTACGCCAGACGTAATGGGACACACCTTCCAAAAAGTTAAACTTTTGTCTCGTCAGTCCACAGAGTATTTTCCCAAAAGTCTTGGGGATCATCAAGATGTTTTCTGGCAAAACTGAGACGAGCCTTTATGTTCTTTTTGCTCAGCAGCGGTTTTCGTCTTGTAACTCTGCCATGCAGACCATTTTTGCCCGTCTCTTTCTTATGGTGGAGTCATGAACACCGACCTTAACTGAGGCAAGTGAGGCCTGCAGTTCTTTGGATGATGTTGTGGGGTCTTTTGTGACCTCTTGGATGAGTCGTCGCTGTGCTCTAGGGGTAATCTTGGTCGGCCGGACGCTGCTGGGAAAGTGCTCCACTGTTCCATGTTTTTGCCATTTGTGAATAATGGCTCTCACTGTGGTTTTTGCTGGAGTCCCAAAGCTTTAGAAATGTCTTTATAACCTTTTCCAGACTGATAGATCTCAATTACTTTCTGTCTCATTTGTTTCTGAATTTCTTTGGAGCTCGGCTGATTTCTAGCTTTTGAGGATATTTTGGTCTACTTCACTTTTTTCAGGCAGGTCCTACTTAAGAGATTTCTTGATTGCGAACAGGTGTGGCAGTAATCAGGCCTGGGTGTGGCTAGAGAAATTGAACTCAGGTGTGATAAACCACAGCTTGAACAGGGGGGGCAAACACTTTTTTTCACACAGGGCCATGTAGTTTTTGATTTTGTTTTCCCTTAATAATAAAACCTTCATTTAAAAACTGCATGTTGTGTTATCTTTGACTAATATTTAATTTTTTTTGATGATCTGAAACATTAAAGTGTGATAAAACTTGCAAAAAAATAAGAAATCAGGAAGGTGTAATGTTTATTATTATTTATTCGCTCTAAAAAGGGGAATATTTATGACTAATTATAACTGGTTATGATTCATAATAAATATTTAGATTATATCTTCTAATTAACTGCAGCAGAATCAATATTACAATTATTTGATCTGTCCGTTCACCGAGCAGATAATATAATCATTCATCAATTCAAGGAATATTTATTTTCTGTCCACGGAACAATAAACTGTCCTTCTTTATGCAGTGCTAGCTGTAATTTAGCATATGTAGCAAGGGTTCAAACATTCAGTGACTTCGAATTGTGTGCAGCACACAGAGACAATCAGTTGTAAATGTAAGGGATTTAATAATGAAACTATATCTAACATATAACTAACTAAAACATATATACACAGAATGAAACAAAGTAAGGAAAGATAGAGAATAGAAAAGAATGGCAGTATTTCACATCACTTAACCACAACCTTTGAAAATCATCAGAGAATCCAAAAATCACCTTAAAAGGGACTGAAACTTAAACACGCATCTAAATAATTTTAAGCGGTTTCTTGCATTGGTTTCGATTGCTTAAGAAGAGTCCTGATGCGGTAGATACAGAGGTCTTTTGATGAGTTCGCGAGGAGTCAGCTGGAAGTTTTTACTTCTGGTTCTTCTGAAGAAGGAAAAGTCCACAGCGACTAACGTTACTTGAAGATAAAAACTGCCGGAAAATAAAACTCAAGAGGAAGATCTTGAGAGTCTTGAAAGGTGTTGTCTCAAACGAAGAAAGAGTTTCTGAGCAAAGTTTATTCCGGGCTAGAATTCCTATTCTGTGTGGACTGGCCAATAAGAGGCATGAATTTTGAGCGGGAGAAACGTTCTTTGTCTCTTGTTTATGGCTCATTTGCATGTTTTATGGCAGGTCTGGAATTTCTGTAGTTTTAACCCAAAATATCGTACAAATCATATGATGCATTTCACAATCACATACTGTACCTCATTGTCCGAGGAATGAAAAACAGGTAACATTGATACCAAGAAACAACCATTTGGAATAGATTAAACCAAAGATACATACATACACCTGAATATCAGTGTTTTATGGCTTTAACTAATACAAATAACGAGTGGTAACTCAGCTAATCTAATAGGGGAACGTACACACAACACATGCATATACCAGATACAATTATAACTGATTAATTATAGTCTAAAATAAAGAAATGTCTTTATGTGTATGTGTATGTGTGTTAGTTTGTTTGTGTGTGTGTTAGTTTGGCCATTTACAGCTCTTTGGGAATGTGTTTGAAAACTCCAAATGAGGCGAGGTTGGTGAAACTGGTTAGCATCTCCCTGAGGAGGGAGGGGACCATTTGACATTTAGCACCCATATAAGTGTAACGTCTGGGACCAGGGCTGTAATTTATATGCAAATGTCAAAAGCTAAAAGGGGTCTCTTAAGCCATAAACATCCAACGCTCATGCATGATTCTACGCACACGCTACAAAGGTGGCCAACACTTTTTCACACCACTGTATATGTGTGTGTATAAATCAGTGAGTTATATAGAGGGTGCCCCCCTATATATTCATGTAAGTAGTTGGAGTGTAGCAAGATGACTTAATTTGCAATGCTTTTGGCTATTGACGATGTCCTTTAATAAAAAGAATGAGCATGATCTTATGTGTCCAATATAGCTGAGACAGGATTCAGAGGATTGTCACGTCTGGCCATGTTCAGTTCACTGAATGAGCGCATCAAAGATTTTTATTCAGTGTGACTTCAGGGAGTATATCAGTGATGACACAAATAGTTTGAATACACATACACAATCAAACAAACACAAACAGATCATGTTTGAATAGAGAAAGGTGTGTGTGTCATTTGTATGAGGGCATTTTCAAGCATATTAATCAAAATTACTGCCGAGACGAACCAGATTGACCTCTGAAGGGGGAAAAAAAAACAAGCCTGAAATTTAACCAAATTGATCCTCCAGGAAGCAGGATGAGCTGATGCTCACATCAATGATGACAGGCTCTTGTTGCATGAGCAGCAAAGTGTGAATTAACAGAAACTGCCATGTAACTAAAAAACAGAAAAAAAAACATACTGTTATATTAAAATATATATAAAAGCAGCCACCTGAAAGTAATCCACTGACATTCACAATAAGAAAATCATCACAGAAGATGTAAAGAAGATTTCTTAGATATAGATTACATTTTGTGTTTGACAACTGAACATTTCAGTCTCTTCTCTCCCTCTTCTCTCCTCTCTCTCTATACATATATACTGTGTGTGTGTTGTTTTTTATTTGCCTTTTATATCGATCTATCTGTCTTTCCTGCAGTATTGAATCTACTACAGCCTCACTGCAAAATAGGTCATTTTTGCCTGAGTTTGCCATCCTATTGGATGTGAAGAGAAACAAAACTGTGTGCCAAAAATAATAGCAAGAAAACACATCTTTTTGTTGAGGTGTCATTACATTTTGTGTGTGTTTTGCTCCACATGTGTTTCCATCTTATTTGGTCCTTCCCCTTCCTGTCTGTATGTTATTTTAGTCCAGGTGTTCCCCATTTAGTTCATATTGTTCCCAGGTGTGACCCATTAGTTTCTGTGCATTTAAATCCTGTGTTTCCCGTCTGCTGTTAAACGTCTTCCATGAGTCCCTGTGTTTTCCCCTTTGCTGATTCTATTAAATTCCATGTTGAAGTGTTCTCCAGCGTCTCCTTGTTCCTCGTTCCAATCCTCCCTGAGTGTAGTGTGACAGAACAGCAGACCTAAAACTAAAGTAGGCGGCACATTTCTCCCCAGATTTTTGTTTCCATGTTTTGAAAAGTGTTTTGTTTTCCGGTTTGTTTCTCCCTGCTAACATGGAGGAACGAGCTTTGTTCATCGCCATGGCTCAGGCGAGCCCCGACCCGATCATCTTTGCGAGGGCATTCGTGCCACTCGCCCTCGCCAGCTCACTCGAGGGGGAAACACTTGTGACGCTGTTCCGGCTCGGGATGACTTTGCATCAGCCCACAGAGCTCCCAGACACCGCCGACTTCGACTGGAAGGAGACAGTCATCCGGTGTCTAGAGAGTCTCCGATCCGGAACCCCTCCGCCGGCCATTCCTCAGTCAAGACCGCCGGCCGATCCTGAGTCAAGCCCGTCGGCCGTTCCCGAGTCAAGCCCGCCGGCCGTACCCGAGTCAAGCCCGCCGGCTGTTCCTCAGACTAGCCTGCCAGCGCCAGAGCTCACTCCAGTGTCGGCTCCAGCCCCAGAGCTCACTCCAGTGCCAGCTCCTCGAAAGCGCCTTGCTGTGCCTGCTCCTCCAGAGCACCCTCCAGTGCCAGCTCCTCGTAAGCGCTTCCCAGTCAGCCCCAGAAGGCTCAGATCCCCAGTTAAGCCCATGGTAGTCCCAGAATCCCCGTTGAGCCTAGGTAGGGCTTCTGATTCCCGTTGAGCCCAGGGAGGGCTCCTGATTCCCGTTGAGCCCAGGGAGGGCTCCTGATCCCCGTTGAGCCCAGGGAGGGTTCCTGATCCCCCGTTGAGCCCAGGGTAGCCTCCTGATCCCCCGTTGAGCCCAGGGAGGGCTCCTGATCCCCAGTTAAGCCCTGGGAGGGCTCCTGATCCCCCGTTGAGCCCAGGGAGGGCTCCAGGCCCCGAGTTTAGCCCTGTGAGTCCCCCCAAGGATATAGATTTTTTTGGGGGGGGTGTAGTATGGCGCCAGCTGTAGATGCCGGGCCAGAGGCTGGGGCCGCGGCCTCGGAGGTGGCTTCGCCATGGCTTCCTGAACTGTTTGCTCTTCCATGGTCTCCTGAGCTCCCGGCTCCGCCATGGCCTCCCGAATATCCTGATCCGCCATGGTGCGCGAACGGGTACCGCCCACCGTCCCGTGTCTGTCCTGAGGGAGCTCCAGAGCACCCCCCTCCCCCCCTCGTTAGATTATGTGTGGCGCGAGGACACGCCTTCCGGGAGGGGGGAGTAATGTCAGACTTTGTTCCGTGTTTTGCTCCACATGTTTCCATGCCATTATTTGGTCCTTCCCGTTCCTGTCTGTATGTTAATTTGGTCCAGGTGTTCCTAATTTTGTTCATATTGTTCCCAGGTCTGTCCCATGAGTTTCTGTGCATTTAAACCCTGTGTTTCCCAGTGTTTCCCATCTGCTGTTAAACGTCTTCCATGAGTTCCTGTGTTTTCCCCGTTGCTGATTCTATTAAATTCCAGGTTGAAGTGTTCTCCAGCGTCTCCTCATTCCAATCCTCCTCGAGTGTAGTGTGACAGTAGCGTGATTCATGGAAAAAATGAATCTGATGAACAGTTTATTTTTTATGGAATCAAAAAATGTTTTAACATTTTTACATTTTACAATTAAAAAAATTAAATTACATAAGATAGTAAGTCTTGTTATATAATATAATATTTCCAAAAGTACTGTATGAAATTTAAATTTCTGTATGATATGCGACCCTGGACCACAAAACCAGTCTTGAGTCGCTGGGGTATATTTGTAGCAATAGCCAAAAATACATTGTTTGGGTCAAAATTATAGATTTTTATTTTATGCCAAAAATTATTAGGATATTAAGTAAAGATCATGTTCCATGAATATATTTTGTAAATTTTGAAAAATTGACACTTAAGACAGTGGTCCAAGGTCACATATGTGTCAGGGAAACATGTAAATTTAGCTCAACGGGAATTAATTATAATTTTTACAGGGAATTTGGAAAGAATCACTGTTTTATGGCAGACCAACTGAACGACCAGGGATTCATTTAACGGGCCGTATAACATCAACTTTGCATTGCATATTAAGCATTTCTCAAAAATTTCCAAACTCATTATATAGGATTGATATTAACCCCTTTGCTGTCAGCCCCCATTTTCGTTGTATCATGATTTAACTGTGGTGACACACACCATTCCTTTATATTAAAATTGCATAAATAAAACCACTTCTCTAAAGAACAAGAACATGGTCTTCTTTTTAATGAAATACCAGTGGTTATATAGGCTAATTATGCAATAATGAAAAAACTTGGTTACTATTCTTCATTCTTTCAAGCAAACATATTTATTTCTATAAATAAATTTAGATTAATCTTTATTAGGGCTACTAAAGTGATTCAGTCAAGAGCAGTGCGTGCTTATGCTTTCTTTTGTTGCTTGATTAACATCAATAGCTATGTTTCCATCCAAAGATGTGAACCAGATCAGTCTGTTGCTAGTCAAGTTATCCCGTCTCATAGCGCAAAGTCACATGACTTTTTCGATGCGCATGGAGGAATTTATTCGGTAAATGTGTTTCAATCGTAGTTTATGTGCATTTTTTCTTATCAGTTAAAAAGTTTATCCTACTCATATAGTTTTTTTATCCTACTCAAATGTGCGCATACGTTTTTTTATTCGCATTTTTAGTTATTTATGTTAAGTTTTTTTATGGAATATTCCAAAATGCATAAAAAATAGGTGGATGGAAACACAGCTAATGACTCGGACAATAACAACTAAATTATGCTGCTGTCCCTTTAAAAATTAATGCACGGATAATGTACTGATACACGACCTACTGTTTGCTTTCACTTAATACATACTGTTTGCGTGAATACTCGTCAAAATGGACAATTCATCATCATTTTGTGTGGATTTCTCCGTTCATGGGATGTAAAGAGTACTCGTGCATTTCTTTGTGTGTATACTTCGGTGTCTGCGCTCAGAAAACCGGACCGAATTGAGTTATCTCTTGCGTCGTCAAATTGATCCATATGTCTGCTCTTCTCTTACTCCCATATATTAACATTTTATGAGACATGTAGCAAATGAATGCTAGCTTATGTCTAATAATCTTCTTTTGTTCTTCACAGAACACGTCCTCACACTCTCTGAACAGCACAAAGACTGCCTTTAAAATGCAGTACCAACTAAGTACCAACTCTACCATATTGCTATGGGAGTCGCCCCTGGGACGTTAGATGGCTGTCAGTGACGTTATTCCCTATGGCCAAAGGCCTAGGCTACATACCCCAAAATACTTACTGGGCCCGGGGTAGAGCTCAAGGCTTGGAATCAGAAATAGATTCCTTTAAGGGAATACGACCAAGAGCCTAGAATCATACTAAGTCTTGGCCTGTCACACAGGGGATATGGGTCCGGGGGGGGGGGGGCACGTTTTCTCTTTGCATGTGCTGAGGGAACTGTCTCAACAGACCCTTAGTAGCAGCACCCTGTTAAGTAGGTATCCAGGGGATACATAGGAGGAGTGGTGCCCAAGGAACCGGGGTTTTAAACCACTCAAAAAGAGCACAAAGTCTTTGCGTGAAGCTCTTACCATACAGGATTTTAGAAAAGTGGGCAAAGCATAACGTGCACATTTACCACTTATGTGGATTTTAGAAAAGTGGGCAAAGTAACACGTGCACACTTACCAACTATGTGGATTTTAGAAAAGTGGGCAAAGCATAACGTGCACACACTTGAATACCGTTCTAAGGGTTCTCGTGGCACCCTGAAAGAGCAACCCATAGATAGAAATATTGCATCCCCAAAACGCTATGTCTACGGCAATAATGCTGGAGTGGCTAGCAGTAAACCTGTAGCTGAGGGAGCAACATCCAGCTCTCAATGGAGAGGTAGCTCAACCTACAGCATGTTCCCATGGTTGGAACAGCTAGCAGTTATTCAGCTGATGGAGCAACACACTCAGTTCTCAATCAGAGATGGGGGCTCGACCTGCAGCATGCTGCAAAGCTGGAACAGCTAGCAATAATTTACTTAGCTGTGGGAGCAACACTCTTAATTCTCAGTCGAGAAGAGGGATCGACCTACAGCATGTTCCAATGCTGGAATGCTAGCAGTAGTTTACCTTGGCTGAGGGAGCACAAACCCAGCTCTCAATGAGAGGGGGCTCTACCTGCAGCATGATTGTAAAATCAGAAGGGTAAGCTTACTGCAAGCTAGCCAAAAAACTCAGCGTATCAGAGAGGTGGAGGAAGGGCCTAGTTCGCCTGATGCTGTTGGTTCCAGGTGCTCTGGAGAAACAGACAGCTCAAACTTCTCATGTGAGAGGAGAATTCCGAATTCAGAGGAATAACGTTGCTCGTTCCAGGTAACCCCTTGATAAAAGGGGAGCATTGCTCAATACTACCACGAGGACAGCCCATGGAGCGAGGAATCCAACTCCTCAGAGAGGATTAACGCTCGAAAGAAACATCATACTCACAATAACCCTCAATGGTGAGGGGGGTGATGCTTCAAGAGGATATCCTGGTGATCGGGAAAACCCCTCAGGGCGACCCAGATACGGTAGACCAGTCAGGGTAGCATGAAAACTTAACCCCAGCCCGGACGTCCAGGAAATTTTTGTGACAAAAACTTTGTTGCACGGGTGTTATGGCCGCATGATCCAGGAAGTATGAAGCCGAAACCCGGCTTTACTTACCTTCTGGACATATCTCGACGAGTGAAATAAACACTGCAAGTCGAGCACCCGGTTTCTGAACCCAGCATCGGGGTTTCCCTAGAAAGGAGACAGAAACACACAGGTCCTGGGAAACACTGCAAAGAAACTAGCAGAAGGGTATACACACAACCACCAGTTCATTAACAAAATACATATATTTATATATACATATATATTAGACATGGATCGTACTCACCCACCATGGCTCCTGCGTCGGAGCTCTGTCCGGAGAAGCCTCTAGGCCGGACCATCAGTAAGATGGTCACTTTGAAGCCATAGAACCAACCAAACATCTTAGGTCCAGCATAGGAGACTGTAATGTAAGAAGTTCCCACCTCACTTCGGTCAGGTGGAGAGATGGTGGTTACAGGGGAATTAGGAAGGTGAAGATAAGGGCAGATGTAATACCCCCGAAGGAAATGAGTGGATACTGATGTATCACTCTGATCCGGACGAAAGCGTTGATGCCTTGTCTGGATCACATCCCTTTGGTCTTTTACTTATCTTCCTTTGACCCGCGATTCTTCCTAGCCCTACCCGCGGGTGGGGGAGGAGCGCGCGCCGCGACACTAGCCTTCTGAGCCAGTCTCTGATCCTCAAAGTGAGAAGGGCTAGGACCCCTGGGTTGTTCGGGCTCAGACCTGGACTTCTATCCCGGTCTTTCAGCAGGTCAGCCTGATATGCTTGGAGCATCACCATCGTGTGCAACGAAGCAACAAGCCCGACCTGCTGCTGCTGCTGCGTATGCCCTGGCATCCGAGCGAGATGTCAAGGAAGGGAGTCTTAGAGGACGTCTCACCCATAGAGAGATAGCTGACCAGCGTCTCTCTATAGGGGTATCTTCTCATAACCGCTTTTGCGCATCGCATCGATGTTGGCATAACTTGTATGCTGGAATCGATGGATGCGTGAAGAAAACGGCCTCTTCCATTTCTTCTCAATCTTTATATGAAAAACAGGAAGAAAGGAAGGCTCACCTGAGCTGGAGGTTTATGGCCAGAAAAATAACGTTCATCGAGATATTTTGCGATGTCACTTTCTTCACCCGCTTCACGGCAAGTAAAGCCTCGCCGTGGCGCGATCCATAATTTCCAAAAGCTCATCATACGCAGGGCAGGAGAATTGGGAAGGCTCAGCCTCAGCTTCTTTGCCCTCCTCAGCTATTTCCTGCTTTTTCTGGGCTGATCCCAGTAGAGCAATGTCCCCTGAATCAGATAATTTTAATGAAATAACATCATCCTCCAGCTGCTCACTCTTGTGCACAGCCGACGATCACGAAAGGGAAACCCCCTTCAAACTCATCGGCCAGATCCACCTGCGATCCCCACGAGCTCATTCCCTTCCGTGCCTCAGCAGCGGCGGGTCCTGGATCGCGGGAAGCAGATGGCTGCCCCTCTTTCCTCGAAAAGAGAGACAAACGAGAGCGGAGCTTTTTTTTTTTTCCTTGGAAAAAATGCTCGCAGTGCACGCCGATTGCCCCCTCGGAGACATCGCGTGCGTGCTCTTTGCCCAAACAAATAACGCATAGATCGTGTATGTCATCAGATTTTAAACAACGTCAACATGGATGCACACATCTTTAAATGCTTTGCTAGTGCTCGCCATATTGGTATGAATAGAGATCGCTCTTACCACAGAAATGCACGCTTCAAACAAAACAGTCAATGAAGACGAAGAAGAGAATGATGTGTAGCTCCCGGCACCTATTTATACTATAGTTGCACCGGTAGTGACGTCATGGCTGTCGCCGGCCAACTAGTTGGTGTTTTTTCAATGTATGCTTCAGACACGGGTCCACAACGATGCGTGTCCCCCCACCCCCATAGCGCCCCCTAGAGGACTAAGACAGTTCGAAGTTCCCATGATAAGGGAACGTTAACTGTTCTCCTCACGCATGCTTTTCTATTGCAAAGGCCTCGGCGCTGCGCTGTACCCTTTATCCCTTTCTATCAAGCGCGAAAGAAACGACTGCATCGCAATGTCGTGGTCATTAATCAATGAAGTTACCAAAAGCGATTAAAGCTGTCCTTACACTGTGCATGCATGTACGATTTGTATATGATCACATTTAAGAGCATTCTCTGAAATGGTTTTCAAAACTGCCTGGAGCAGCCCGCAATCTAACACACCCAAGTTCAAACTTTCATCTCATTAATATAGACTTTAGACCTTAAGTGTGTCAGAAACGGTAAAAAAGTGGAGAGAAAATAGGATGCATGTCAATCCGCGTCACATCAGCAGCGGCACCTCTTCCAGAAATAACAGCCACAACACCTAATAACCATCTGCTGTGAGTCATTAATCAAAGGAATCAAAGAAAAAAGGAGGAAATAAATAACTTTTGTAGCTTTAAGTATTCATCTATATTTAATTTAGAATTTGTTTGATAACTTCAATTTCAATTTATGTATATTTCTGCTGAAGGGCACAGGAAAATATGACATTTATTATAATGGGTTTATGTGAAGAACATTTTAAGTTCACTTAAATTAGAAGTTATTTTTTAAAGTATAATAAATGTTAAAATTGATAGCTGTCAAATATAATGTTGAATGGCTATAGTCAATGGATAAATATGGGGGGGGGCAATTTTATAGAGAAATCAATATTGGTATCAATGATACTGGCCTTCAGTCATAAAAAAAAATACTGTCTTTATGTTGTTTGTACATTAATTTGAAGATTGAATGTTAAATTATTGCAATATAAAATTATATTTAAAAACTTTAATGTTAGTTGGGATTAATCGCAATTAATTTCAGAAAAAAAAGTGTGATTAATTCCTTTTTTTTTAAATCGATTGACAGCATCGATTATATCTCCATCTCCTTGCAGATGCTGACTGTAAACAGCACAGTGTCTAAAAATAAATACATCCATACTACCCCGATTCCAAAAAAAATTGGGACACTGTACAAATTGTGAATAAAAACAGAATGCAATGATGTGGAAGTTTCAAATTTCATATTTTATTCAGAATACAACATAGATGACATATCACATGTTTAAACTGAGAAAATGTATAATTTTAAGGGAAATAAGTTGATTTTAAATTTCATGGCATCAACACTTCTCAAAAAAGTTGGGACAAGGCCATTTTTACCACTGTGTGGCATCCCCTCTTCGTTTTATAACGTTTGGGGACTGAGGAGACAAGTTGCTCAAGTTTAGGAATAGGAATGTTGTCCCATTCTTGTCTAATAAAGGCTTCTAGTTGCTCAACTGTCTTAGGTCTTTTTTGTCGCATCTTCCTCTTTATGATGCGCCTAATGTTTTCTATGGGTGAAAGATCTGGACTGCAGGCTGGCCATTTCAGTACCCGGATCCTTCTACGCAGCCATGATGTTGTAATTAATGCAGTATGTGGTCTGGCATTGTCATGTTGGAAAATGCAAGGTCTTCCCTGAAAGACGACGTCTGGATGGGAGCATATGTTGTTCTAGAACTTGGATATACCTTTCAGCATTGATGGTGCCTTTCCAGATGTGTAAGCTTCCCATGCCACACGCATTCATGCAACCCCATACCATCAGAGATTCAGGCTTCTGAACTGAGCGCTGATAACAACTGGGGTTGTCCTTGTCCTCTTTAGTCCGATGACATGGCGTCCCAGTTTTCCAAAAATAACTTCAAATTTTGATTCGTCTGACCACAGAACAGTTTTCCACTTTGCCTCAGTCCATTTTAAATGAGCCTTGGCCCAGAGAAACGCCTGCGCTTCTGGATCATGTTTAGATATGGCTTCTTTTTTGACCTATAGAGTTTTAGCCGGCAACGGCGAATGGCACGGTGGATTGTGTTCACCGACAATGTTTTCTGGAAGTATTCCTGAGCCCATGTTGTGATTTCCATTACAGTAGCATTCCTGGATGTGATGCAGTGCCGTCTAAGGGCCCGAAGATCTCGGGCATCCAGTATGGTTTTCCGGCCTTGACCCTACCACGGGGGGGGAACGGGGGGGGGGGGGGGGGGGGGGGGGTGGGGGGGGGGGGGGGGGGGCGGGGGGAGATTGTTCAGATTCTCGAATCTTTGGATGATATTATTCAATGTATATGATGATAACTTCAAACTCTTTGCAATTTTTCTCTGAGAATCTCCTTTCTGATATTGCTCCACTATTTTTCGCCGCAGCATTGGGGGAATTGGTGATCCTCTGCCCATCTTGACTTCTGAGAGACACTGCCACTCTGAGAGGCTCTTTTTATACCCAATCATGTTGCCAATTGACCTAATAAGTTGCAAATTGGTCCTCCAGCTGTTCCTTATATGTACATTTAACTTTTCCGGCCTCTTATTGCTACCTGTCCCAACTTTTTTGGAATGTGTATCTCTCATGAAATCCAAAATGAGCCAATATTTGGCATGACATTTAAAAATGTCTCACTTTCAACATTTGATATGTTATCTATATTCTATTGTGAATAAAATATAAGTTTATGAGATTTGTAAATTATTCCATTCCTTTTTTACTCACAATTTGTACAGTGTCCCAACTTTTTTGGAATTGGGATTGTACATAAATAAATGGTTACAAAACAGTGGCAGAGCTGGAGTTTTATACAGGGGGTGGCCAGGGCTATTTCAGGGCAAAATTATAACAGAAAATCACTGTATAACACCAACCTGGCATTAAAAAAGCATGCCGAAATCCTACGATTGCTGATTACTTCACATTACCCCACATTAGCTATGCATTCCTACCGTAACTTCAAATGTTAGTCTATTGGAACTTACTCTTATGGGGGGGTTATAGCATCTGATTGGGAGGCCTGGTGGCTGGGCTGGCTAAAAGAACTAACATTAAGCGGTTATGACAGTGATGTTGGGGGGGGGTAAATGTTGTTAAAGAAACCTAAAACTTCAACTTACTTCAAACAGGGCTGCCAAATTTTGAGTACAACCTGGAGTGAAAATTATCCTGGAATAATTAACAAGCTTGTTATTAAGTACGTAATTTTTTCCTTATTTTTTTCTGAACTAAACTATACAGGGAACCCTTTTGATGGATTTTCTGAGGTTATGTGACAATGTATTTCCCAGGTTGAAACACTCATTGGGTGATTACATTAGACACTATACAGTCAGTAAGTTGTAGTGTATCTTCCAACATGCCCTCAGATGTTCATTCGTGTTTATTTCATGCTCATTATAATGCATTCCAGCTTCGCTTGAACTGAGGCAAAGAAGGAGTGTATGTGAACTGTCACGCCACTAAAGAGCTCCAAAATTGTATTTAATGTTTGAAATTCTTAATAAAACTAACAGAATTTGAATGCTGAGACTTAGTTTCCTATTATCAAAAGCAACCTGCTCTGTATTGTCTGTCAGCGCGTTGCCTGTGTCCTCTTTGCTCTGCGATGTTTTTCACTCCATAAGAAAATGAACGTGTGGCGTGAGAGCTCGTACAGAGGCTGGAAGGTACAACTGCACATTTCTCTGCAGTTTTAAAGTAAACTGTCCAGTGACTGTCACTACATAGCATTTTTTATTTCACAAGATGCAAACCCAAGCACTATGCAAGGCAAGTGCAATTGCTGTACCAGGTGGGCTACCGAGTAAGTTTACTACATCACAAAATCCACACATATGGAGCTGTTAATGCAATGCAAATGCAAATGTCAAAATATATTAGTTTACAAATCATGCACTATGGTAAATGGGTTTTGAGAGTATAACATATTGTGCATGGAACCATGCTAAAATAAGTGTTTATTCATGGATAATTTCCCCCTGTAATCATAATTTGTGTGAAAAGGAAAAAAAGTTGGTGGTGTTTTATTGCTTCTAGTGTTCATCTCACCTAGAAACTGCAGTGAAATATATGTAAAGGTAAATTTTTGCAGTTTTCCAGAAATGTAGGCATGTATTTCCAGTGTTTCTAAGTTGCAATAATTGTAATACTATTGTGAACTTGTCTGCAAATGATGCAATGTAATGTTGAAGTTAAGTATATTACTGGGCTGCCATGTTTTAAAATTGTACATTTCTCCTAATACAGAAAGCTTTAAGTACAACACAAAGAAATGTGTTTCATATGATGCATATGGTAAAATGCAGATAGATTTAGAAATATGTTCATTCTAAAACCGCCATTGATTTTGTCTTTGTAAACATATGGGCAAGGTTGCATTCAAAATATATTACAAGCTGATTTGTTTGGAAACTATCTGTTGTGCAGCAGTATATCCACAACAATGCAGACTGCGATTACAAAGTGAATGATTTTAACAAACGCTTTAGACAACAAGTCATGGAACAGGATTGATGCGTTTGTACTTCCCCTGCACACCATTCTTTAATCAAATCGGTCCAAAGAGTTGCCCTGTTCTTTGCTTTCAATCCACATTTATGAACTTTTCTCATCCCATCCAGCTTTAGATTTACAGTTAGCTTGGAAACCAATGTCTGTCTTTTGATTATACGCATTGCTGATAATTCTTTTCATTTCACAATCTCTATGATGCAGACTGGCTTGTCTTTGAAGATAAATGCAGGGCTTCACTACAGGAAGTATGAAAGAAGTCTAGATATCTATGAACTGGACAGTGAGGCCATGAGAATCTGCATGATGAAAAGGAAAGGATGATGGTGGTTTCTGGATGTCTTAAATGAGAGACTGAATTGGGCACTGCACTGTACAGCACTGTGTCAAGATCAGGACAACATGCTTTCACAGCTTCCTTTTCCTCTGGTTATTTCACACTTTAATTATTTTGGGATCAGTCACTTGGGACTTCTTCAATTACAGAAAACATCCTTAAAACACACTTTTAACAGTAGTTTATTCAATTTGTTCTCTAATAAAGTCTGACAGTCCATATACATGTGTCAAAGGACTTTTTTCCCCCTGCCACATCTCAAATGAAGTACTATGTTTAATAGCATCCTGGGGTAAATAAGTAAGTAACTAAGTAAGTAAAAATAAAGAAATAAATATTGATTGATTGACATTTACATTTATTCATTTGGTAGATGCTTTTATCCAAAGTGACTTACAGTTGAGGAATACAAAAAGAGATGTATCATAAGATGGCAATAAACATGAGAAGTGCCTGTTATACAAGGTCATCGTTCAAAATAGCAAAAAGATAGGACAGGATGATAACGAGAAAAGTGAAGGCATAGCATTATTAAGATTGTGGGGAGATGACAGCACAACAAACTATTTAAAATTGTTGCTTTTACTGTTTAGATGACATAGTTATTTATTATTTGTATTGTATATATATATATATATATATCATATATAACTAATATATATATAGATATATAGTTAAGATTGAATGGTCTGGTTCGATATAAGTCATAGGTGGTTTTGATTTTGTTCATAATGTCTTTTATTTTGTGTTTTCTTGTCTTGGTTCCTGCCTTGTCATGTGATTCCCTGACCCTGCCATGTGAGCCTGCCATGTGGTCCTTTTGTTCATGTGTCGTCTTCTCATTAGGTGTGTTCTACTTCATGCAGCCTGACAAAAGCAATGCATTCTGGTTAGAACATTTGTCTGACTTTGATCTGCGCTGCAGCCACCCTACGATCACGTGTGCATTCAAAGTACCACGAGAGCAAAACGGGACCAGCCGCCGAGGTCAGGCACTGCAGTTGCTCAAAATCGGCTGCGAAAGCCTTGGTGATGATACACTTTATTCACATTGGTCATATTCTGTGATGACAAGCACGACGTGTGTTGCGTGTTTATTCTAACAATTCTCCTCAAATATGTCCCAAAAAAATTATGCTCACAAATCTGTGTTTTTAAAACAGTAAAAGCTTTTTTTGTGTAGTCACACTGTTATCTTGAGTAATTTTTTTTTATCAAAAACACCAATAAAGGCAAATATACCCCCACTTTATCAGTATATCTTATCCTATATGTTTACATGCGAAGTTATTTCTTGAACAGATGCCGCTGTATAAGCAATATATAAAAAGGGTTCTGTTGCTCATAAAACCATTTCTGTGTATTTGACAAATATTGCATTTAATTCACTTTATCTGTGATAGAGTATACAAACACAGCAAGAGTGTCACTACCGGGAGCAGAAAGTGTCCGACTTGACATCTCCACTTTTAATTCTGTCCCGACTGCAAGCGACTACTCTCGCCAGCCGGTGGCAGGCTAATTTAGTGCATCTCGAACAAGCCTATTAGGTGCCTTTCGACTTGAACCATGGCTACAGATGGCACTTTCTGCTCCCGTTAGTGATGCTCGCGCAGTGTTTGCATACTCTATCACAGCTGAAGTGAATTAAATGCAATATTTGTAAAATGCACAGACGTTTCAGAAACGTTTTCATTAGCAACAGATATATACTGATTATATACTGCTTAATACATCGCCATCTGTTCAAGAATAAAGTTCAACATAAATGTACTATTTAAATACTAATAAAGTGGGGGAATATATGCTTTCATAGGTGTTTTATGATAAACGTGACTCAATATAACATTGCGACTACAGTAAAAAAAATATATATAACTTTTTTTGTGACCATTATTGGAATTGAAAAGGATAGAATAATCGAATAAAATAGCATAAAGGCAGCAGTAATCTGGCCAGTCTTGAAACGTGTCGTCATCAGTGCTCCTGCAGCCGCTCTGGAGAACATGCGCCGGCTGAGTCAGCACCGTCTCAAGTCGGACAAAGTTTTGAACCGCCATGCACTGCTTCAAGTCAGATTGCGATCGATCGGCGCAGTGTTGCATGAAGTCGAACACACCTATTGGTTCCTTTGTTGTATGTGTCACATTCTCTTTGGTTGCATTGTATCATGCAACCCCTTTGTTTAATATAAATAGCCCTCATGTTTCGTTGTGCTTTGTCTAGCTTTGTTTGTGTAGCCACTGTTGGTGAGGTTTTGTCCATGCCTATGTTCTTGTTTTGCCAAGCCAAGCCAAGCTTAATCAAGTCTTTGTTTATTGTTTAACTGCTCAATTTTGGATATAATAAAACTGCACTTGGGTTCTCACAACACTCGCCTCCAGTGGAATTTTTACACATAAGGGTAAAACAATAAAATACATACACAAAACCATTCCAATGATGAATCAATCAATCAATCAATCAATCAATCAATCAAGCTTGTTGTGTTTTTGTCATTTGTCATTGTCATTTCACCACCATGGGTCTCTATGATAAAAGTCTCCTCATGGTATACACAGTTATTAGCAGCACTAGATTGACAACCATCACTAAATAGTAGGTGGATTATGTGTAAGCATCAGTTTAAACTCATTTTCCAACCCTGCTTTTCAGCTGCATCTGCTTTTTATTGCTCATATATTTTTTCCTTTATTTGACATTGTATATTGTTTAAACAAAGTGGGAGAGATATGATTAATCCCCATATCAACCTAAACCTTTTTTTTGCAGCAGTATTCCATATGTGTTGCTGAACAGCCCTTATTTTTCCTAGTTAAGGTTATTTTTTTAGTAGGCTCATCCTCTCTCTCATTGCTGTGTCCAGAAAGCAGTGCATGTTTGTCAAAAGTAATAATGCTTCTGTCTTTTACATCAAACCACCAGAAGCTCTTTCATCTCACTCTTCCTAAGTGGCATGCAATACAAGAGCCCATTTTAAATAAGAGAGGGGAGCCCACTTGACACACATCGCCTGCCTTCGATATTATGCGCACTCAGCATATTAAGAGTTCAACAGTGCTTCAGCTGGTCATCCTGGCATAGTTTACCTCCATCTGATGCCCCGATCAATTTTCATGTATATGGACTGTCAGGACAATTTTCAATCTGGTTTCCGACCGCATCACAGCACAGAGACAGCACTCATTAAGATAATAAATGATATTCGCTTTAATTCTGATTCTGGCAAAATATTAGTGTTGGTACTACTAGATCTTAGTGCTGCGTTTGACACTGTAGATCATAACATAATTCTAGAGAGACTAGAAAACTGGGTTGGGCTTTCTGGGATGGTAATCAAATGGTTCAGGTCATACTTAGAAGGGAGAGGTTATTATGTGAGTATAGGAGAGCACAAATCTAAGTGGACGTCCATGACATGCGGAGTCCCACAAGGCTCAATTCTTGCACCGCTCTTGTTTAGCCTGTATATGCTCAAATAATGAGAAATAACCAAATTACCTATCACAGCTATGCTGATGATACCAGATTTACCTAGCCTTATCTCCAAATGACTACAGCCCCATTGACTCCCTCTGCCAATGCATTGATGAAATTAACAGTTGGATGTGCCAGAACTTTCTTCAGTTAAACAAGGAAAAAAATGAAGTCATTGCATTTGGAAACAAAGATGAAGTTCTCAAGGTGAATGCATACCTTGACTCTAGGGGTCAAACAACTAAAAATCAAGTCAGGAATCTTGGTGTGATTCTGGAGACAGACCTTAGTTTCAGTAGTCATGTCAAAGCAGTAACTAAATCAGCATACTATCATCTCAAAAACACTGCAAGAATTAGATGTTTTGTTTCCAGTCAAGACGTGGAGAAACTTGTTCATGCCTTTATCAACAGCAGGGTGGACTATTGTAATGGTCTCCTCACAGGCCTTCCCAAGAAGACCATTAGACAGCTGCAGCTCATCCAGAACGCTGCTGCCAGAATTCTGACCAGACCCAGAAAATCTGAGCATATCACACCAGTCCTCAGGTCCTTACACTGGCTTCCAGTTATATTTAGGATTGATTTTAAAGTACTTTTACTCCTTTATAAATCACTCAATGGCCTAGGACCTAAATACATAGCAGATATGTTCACTGAATATAAACCTAACAGACCACTCAGGTCATTAGGATCGGGTCAGTTAGAAATACCAAGAGTTCACAAAAAACAAGGGGAGTCTGCTTTTAGTTATATTGCCGCCCGCAGTTGGAATCAGCTTCCAGAAGAGATCAGATGTGCTAAAACATTGTCACATTTAAATGCAGACTCAAAACTCATCTGTTTAGATGTGCATTTACTGAATTGAGCATTGTGCAATGTCTGAAACTGATGGCACTCTATGTACTGTATAATCTTTTTCTGTTCTTAACTGTTTTAAATTTATTTTAAACCTCTTAAATACATTTTTTTATCATTTTCAAAAAAAAATAATTCCTTGTTTTATTGTTGTGATTATTTTTTTCTTTTCTTTTATGTAAAGCACTTTGAATTACCATTGTGTATGAAATGTGCAATATAAATAAACTTGCCTTGCCTATTCTAACACAACAATGCCTCTGTGTATAAGACAAGATAAAAAAAATGATGATTCAGTCAGTGTGGAAGAACTTGACTGGTCTGCAGAAAGCCAAGTCCTAATCCCAGATGAACACCTCTGGTGTGACTTTAAATACAGACCTTGAGCCAAAAAACTCATCACCAAACACCAATGAATTGTACATACACTATATGGACAAAAGCATTGGGACACCTCCTTCTTTAGAACAGAAAAAAGGCACTTCCAAAACTGTGGCATCAAAGATGGAAACATAATTTGTGTATTTAAAAATTGTATTTCCATCTGTGTTGCCACAGTTTTGGAAGTGACTAAAATTATTGTACGCATATGTACAAGTCATTGGTGTTTGGCGATGAGTTTTTTTGAGTTTTCCCAATACTTTGGGCAATATAGTGTATGTTTGGTGCAGTAGGGTGCCCAACCTCATATTCTTTCATAGGGCCCAAAATTGCTAGCGGCGCTCCTGCTCGAGAGTGCGCTCCCCTGCTGCAGCTGGAGGATGAGGATGGCAGGATCATCCATTGTGCCAAAAACTACAAAAAAGTGACAGTGTAACCTACTATGTTTTCACCTTTTTCTGTAATAGTCTTTCCCTGCTGTTCTGAAAGTAGATACAATGTATCTATGAAATCAAAATTAAAACTGATGGAGAATATAGATATTATTCATTCTTTCTGACAAACAGCAAAACAGAATATGAATTGCAGTATGTACAGTATTTTCTACATTTTTAAATTACATTCTACTGTGTTTATTATTAGGTAGAATCTGCAGCTTAGTACTCACTACCCATAAGTACTTTCAAATAAGCTACTTTTTAACTTTTATTCAAGTAAACGTTTTTTGGACAAGTACCTTTACTCACACTACATATTTTTGTAAAGTAATACTTTTAAACGGTAGTGTTTATATATTATTTGTATGTATGTATCTATTTATTTTAGTACATACCACATTTTGTGAATATGAATGTGAATGTGAATGTCAATCAATCAATCAAATCTTACCATTCAATTCAATCTTAAATTCTGAGGTTTAATTTGACAAGCTCGAAAACACGTGATGCCAAAAAAGGAAACGTTCAATATTCAAAATATAACCTACAAATACAAAGGCTGATTACACTGTTTGGTCGTAGAAAGATACTTGAGGAAACAAAATACATGCCAATTTAATGGCCAATGAATAAACAAATACATTTAAAATTAGTTTAAAAATAACTGCATTTATAGAGAAGTGGATGTGGCAAATGTAAGCTCTGGGTTTAGCAGTCTAATGGTGAAAGCAGGCTTTAATATTAGTAGGCAGTTTAAAGCAAAAGGTCTTCTCTTTTGTTTAGCCTTTGGCAGCACAGGGTGAATAGAGAGGAGATCTAATTGGTTTTCAGAAGTGCTCATCACTATTCGGGAAAATGGAATTTGCCTATGAAACAGCTGGGAGCTTCCTCTTCTTTTTTTCTTTTTTCTTCAGTTGAGTGTTGTCTAAGTGGGATGTTGCAACTTAGCATTAGAATAGAATAGCATATAATTTTAATTCAGTTTTCTTTCATTCTTTACATCTTTATAACTTTCTTCTTTCTAAAAGTTTTAAGTTCTATAAGTTATTTTCATGGTATTACATTTCATATCAATGCAAAAGAAGTGCACACTGAGCTCTCTTCAGTGAAATGGTGATGGTATAGATGGTATAAGGTGGGCTGAAAGTGAGGGCTAATTTAATGACTAGCCTGCTAAGCAGGAATATGATGCGGGTACTTCATTAGCTGGCTAAAAACTGATTATGGACCCCCTCTGATTCATTATATCCCACTCAGATCGCCTTGGTCTACACACAGGGGCACACAAATGAACTCTGAGCTAGAAACTTGACACTAAAGGGAGTTTCAAGTGGCACAAATGGCTGGTTTGCAAAGTCTGGTGGGGGAAATCTTGCCAAGAACAAAGAACATGGGGATCCCTTGAGACAGACAGACAGACAGACAGACAGATAGACATAGATAGATAGATAGTCTTTTTTATATCATGTCCCTTCATTGAATAATGCTGACAATAACCATATTTTAGCAGCAAGGTGTTTTTTTATTTATTTTTTTATTGTGACACATTGAATCTATGACATTAATATATATGAAGTATTCTCTGAGACTTTTCAACTTAGATTTGAATTTCAGGACATGACCTTTATGAGAAGCAAATATAATGCTTTCACACTGAATAAGTTATTTGATTCAACGCTATGGTGAACTCTCAAAATTTTGACATCTTGTTTGTTGCACTGTAGCGACTTCATTTCCACAAATTTCAAATGATTGAGGCATGAAATGAAATGAGAACAGTGTGATCATGCTAATATAAGGCTTACTGGAGAAGTGCCAATAACTTTGTTAACCACTAAATTGCTCCAATATATCACTGCGGTTTTTAACTGATTGTGAAAATCGGTGAATCCTATGGTTTGTAACTATGAAAGCCAAGGCTGTGGACACCAGACACTAAATCTGAAAAAAGTAATTTGATATGCAGCTTATTTTTTGACACAGAATGTGCTTCCAACTTCTGCAGTGGATATTTGCGAATGCAGCTGTATAGAGCTGCTTGGTACAGCAGAGTTTCGTAAAAGTAGTACCTACAGTAATGAATAGGCCTATATATTCAGCACAGTGCAGTATGACTATTGCAGTTATCCTTGTAGTACTTGCTAATTGATCGCTCAGCATTTGGAGGTGGTGTAGAATCAGGGACATACTGTATAAGCTAAATCCGATGCAGCACTTGCACAGAGAAGCCAATCCCAGAATCCAATGGGGCTAGATCACACAAGAAATGTATTCAGTGTTTATCATCAATATTTCTCTCATTAATAACAAAAACTACCATTGGAAATAATTAGATCCAATTATGAATTGACTGTTTTTGCATATATATTAGATCTTTATGATTGGTATACACTAATTATTATTAAAGGTATAGGATGAATGCTCAGCTTTGTGACAAGATATGGTCAGGCAACACACTTCCGGGCATTTAATTTCAGGTTGGTACCTTCGAGGTATTATTGTGGATTAATATTGAAGATTTGAAAATGCTAATGGTGTGGGTTCCGTTTTCGGATTCCGTGTGTGGTTTAGAACTTTCTGAAGGGTGGCTCAGCTTTCGATCTAAAGTCTTGCTATCAGAGATTGGACTGCAATACCAAGTATTGGAAGCACACAATTAACCTTTTTAATTCTGACATAAAGGCTTCACGGACTTTATAAAAGGGCTTAGTTCAAACGAAGCACAGGAAATGTTAGTCTGTGTTTTTCATCATCCGTCTACTTGGAGGCATCACCTAAGGGGGGTATATACTTTCGATTCTATCCAGATGAACCAAAAGAAGTAAACCAGTTCGCGTTAGTATTTAAAATTTCCAGCATTCCCAAGCCCTATCCACTTGCAGGCAGCGGAGTGATTTGCCGTTGAAACTAAGTTCCTCAGATCGTCAAATAGCGTGCGCATCCAGAGAAACGTCTCCTCACCCACGGCGGGCCGGGTGATAGGCGCGGGGACCACATCAAACACACAATAATATGGGGGTGGGACGATCTTTTAACAGATAATCTGGAAGCACCCGCAGCGGTCAAAGCTCACAAGCCTAGTGAGGGAGCTTGGGACGGGGCTAGGAGCAGGTGTGGATGTGGCGGACCCTTCCCCCCGAATGCGTAGACACCCCATAAGCCCTGAACGGCCCCCGCCTGGTTGCATGGCACCAAACCATATCACTGGGTAGGGTTATTGCCCAGGGGAAGTGTGACAAGGATGCACACTGCGCACGGCAGTTTCCATAGCAAAGCAAAATGCGGCAGCGAGGGAGGAAAGTTGAGCTGGTGTCTACTAATTATTCATAGAAAACCGGGCTGGTATGACTGACATGCGTAAGCCTGCAGGCAGTGTTAAGTGATTATTGGCAGGTGGTGGGGTCTGTGAAGGGGGGATACTGGTGTTAATGGCAGGCTTATGATCGAAACACTCACGCCTGGCAAGCGCACAGAAAGATATAGCCAGAGTATATAGTAGTATCCTTAGATATGATATATTAACTAGACACCCGACCAGTTGAGGAGCTATGATGAGGAGCGAGTAGCGAAGGGGAGAGGCATAGGGGGAAGGGGAGACTAGGGCAACAGAGGATGGTGTGAAGAAGCGGGAGTAGTGTTGGGAAGCCTGAGCGACCTCCAAAGTCGATTAATGTTCCAATGTGGACCATGCACCGGCGGAACCGGGTCGAAACTACCCTAGCAATTGGCAACCGTTCGTGGCCGCGTGGGAAGTTCTGTCCGTGCTCATCGGGACAAGCCCACTCGGTGGAGAGCGTACGCCTCCGACCTAAAGGCGCACACCAGGGACCCTCCCAGGGTCGGGGGGGCGGGTGAGGGTGCATAGAGGGACGCAACGCTCCAGAACAGCCGAAGAGACGGGCCGGGCGGCGGCCTCGACTTTCCATGCAGCAAGATGCGCGACGCAAACGGGGGCTTTGCATCGGACCAACGGCACAAGGAGCACGGGGACGTGCAGGAGGGGCGCAAAACCTGTATGGCCGAAGACGAGACGGTTGCCAGAGCAAACGTCGGCGGAGATGGAGACATGAGTATCATTTTCCACGGGCTGACAAAGGGGGGGGGGCGCATCGGAGGTCCCGCAGGGTAAAGCTGCGGAGAGGCAAAGGTGGGCCATAATGGCATCCTTAGGGCGCGTCACGCGGGACTGAAGGGACGCGTGAACCGTGCCGTACCATGCGGGAGAGGGGGGTCGTCGGGTGGGGAGGGGAGGACACAGGGGGAGGTGTGTAGGAGGGGGAGGTGAGAGCAGGGGGGGGGTGGGTGATGATAGGGGAACGAGGGACAGGGTGGGATGAAGGGTAATAAAACCTACTGTGGATCACACGGGACGGGTGGCATTTGGGGGCGCGGAACGGAGTCACGAAGCAGCCGAATTGCGACAAGCGTCTGTGGAGAAGGGGGACAGGATAAGGGCAGTGAGTTCCCGTTAACCCGAAATGAACATGTCTAGAATTGACAAGACAGTGGACCCGTGAGAGGGCACTAAAGAGCGACAGCGGAGCTAAAATATGCATAAGAATTGTAACTAATTATGATTAATGATTCAGATTTCCCTGCAGCGGATTCGGCATACAGGGGGGGAAGAAAGGCCGCCTGTAGGGATCATGCAGATTGTGTGTAATAAAATGAGTCCATAGTCAAACGTAATAAACCGGAGCGCGTTACGGACCTAACCGCGTGTCCCGGAGACTCGGAACGGGTACTGCATCTGCTAGACGTTTGGGAAAACTCAGTTCTCCTAGACTGAGCCTTTTTCAATGCACGCAGTGGTCACGCACCGGCCATTGGTTCTTGCAGTGAATTATTGAAACGAACCTAATGGTTGATCGTGCGAGGCTGCACGAGCCTATGGCGCACACCGCCTGCCAATCCCCAATTTGGGTGGGGCATCTGGCTATATAACGTGCACTTCACCCTAGGATCCTCATGTTACTTCGACTGAATCGTGCAGCTGCATGGCACTGCTAGCAACGCAGTACTCGTTCCCGTTTCTCAGGGAACCAAGGTTATGTTTGTAACTGAGTATGTTCCCTATCGATACTTCACTCGAGCTGCGTCTGCTAAGATGCTTTGGGGAACCAGTTAAATCCCGCCGTGCTATGTTAGCGGAACGACCCATGCTTAAACTTGCCTTGAGCACCAAGGGCCAATAGGGCCAAACTCACAGAGGTTGGCCTGGCGCTAAGTAATCGTTCCAAGAAAAATCGTACAGCCTCGGAACACAGTGGGGGCCAAGAGCGTACAGAGAAGGCAAACGCCTGATTTAGCACTGGTTTTGCCAGAGTAAGTCCATTTAAGCAGACAGGACCCGAGCTTGTAAAGCCGGCCATACAGAACATTAAACCTTGGGTGCAAGTGAGGACGTCCGCTGAGGCCCGCGGCGCGCCGCACGAAATTTCTGCATGAAACTCCGCTAGCCGCCCGAAGAGGCATGTCCTTGTGTGGGCCTTTGGGACAGCAACCGAAAAGATGGCGCCATCTGTGCCTTGTCTTGCGTCTTGTTCTGCTCTCGTGTGTGGTTTGTCTAGGGGGGGGGGGGGTTGTTAGCTCTAAACTGCTGCACACTTCTAATTTACGACCGTCAAGCACTATTGGATATCCGCAACTCTGTTGTGGACACTTTCACGAACTCTTATACTCTGGATGCGGACTGCTCCTCTGAGAAAACGCATGAGTCGTTCCGAACGGTCATTCCGGATTGTATCCGCACGTGTCCCCTCAACATCCTGCGGAGAAAGTGAAGGAGGAAACGAGGCAGGGCGCGGAGGATACATTGTAAAACTGAAAGCTCATCTGCAGGCTCGCTTTCTCTCGGACCCCTCCCACAAGTCGTTTTATGACGGCTCTATTACCCGGCGCCCACTGGATGGTGGCATCGTTCTGTTCTCCCCCGGCACCTGAGTCCTGTTTCTCATGCTGGTCTTCGCCGAATCGGCCGCGGCTCACGGCGACAAGGAGTAACTCACGGTAATCTCCGCCCACTAAGAAGAACGTCCTCATCTCCTGTTATTATTCCCTCACCAAAGATGGCATTAATAAATGCCCGTTACTTGGTGAACAAGACCTTTTTACTAAATGATTTCTACTCATCTCATAACTTGGATTTTATGTTTATCACGGAATCCTGCATAAAGGTTGGTGATCTAACTCCTTTCTCAGATCTGGTCCCTGCTGACTGTACATTTTTTTAACTCTCCTCGTCTGAGTGGACGCAGGGTCGGGATAGTAACAATTTTAAATAACTCTCTCTCTGCACGCTGTCGGTTGGTCCCTGTAATGGCCTTTTCCAGGTTTGAAGCACAGCTTCTTCAATTAGACTGGAATGGGGTGATTGTTTAGGGGTGATTTACCGCCCTCCTCACTCTACTAAAGATTTTATACAGCAATTCACTGAACTTATCGGCAATATTGTCACTAATTATGATCGCTTTCTATTGGTGGGCGATTTTAATATCCATGTCTGCTGTACTTCAATCCCCCATGATTTTCTTAATCTTATTTATGCTTTTAATCTATCCCAGTGGATCAAAGATTCTACTCATATCCAGGGCCATACATTGGATCTTGTTCTCTCCTATGGGTTTGATGTGACTGATATTGTGCTCTCAGACTTTATGCTCTCTGACCATAAGCCTATATTATTTTCACTGACTCTTCCGGATCTTTTTTCTATTACACCTGTAACTCTGTCTCTGTACTACTCTCCACAGTTTAGCTCAAATTTCAACTTGTGCTTTGCTCATAAACACAAACCAAAATTGGATCTGTGGCAAAACTCTGATACCCGTCTTCTAAGACAAAACTGTAGAAAGGCAGAACGTAAATGGAAAAAGGACAGGCTGCATATCTCTCTTCAAATGTTCAGAAACTCTCTTACATCTTATCAGACTGCAGCTAAGTCTGCAAAAGCTGCATACTTTTCTAATTTAATTTAAACTAATCATTCTAAACCTAAGGTTTTGCTTTCAATTATTCAATCTGTTACAAATCCTTCTACTACTCCTGCCTGATCCTCAGGATGTGTGCTCTGTTAAAGCTTTCTATCTGCGATATTCAGATGACAAAATTACTAACTTAACGAGCGATGATACTAGCTTGGTTCCCCAGCGCAACTTTACTGTTCTCCTCGTCTACTATCGTCCTGTGTCAGCTGCCTCGTTCCCTTTTGGGCATGCTTCAAACCTACATTTCCAGGCATTGAAGAAGTTGATGGTGCAAGCTCAAACCCTCATTTGGTTCTACCATATTATTCACCCGATAGTCGGAAAATGAAATCATTGGAATCAATAGGGTACTGGGTCGTATCCACTCAAAGTGTCCCAAACTGCGCTGGTCCCGGCAGAGCTTAAAGTGCGACGTCACTCCCCGACTCAAGGGGAATGCCGTCACGTGGACCTCGTTCGAAAAAGTAAGCCAATTTCGTCTTACCTGGCTGTCTAAGGGATGGAGAAAATTTGGGCTGGATCAACTTCAACATTTGTGACGAGGAATGGTATTGTGAGGTGTGCAATCTGGTTGGTACTGTCCGCGCCAGCACGAGTCGCCCCGTGGAAGTGTGGAACATATTGTATTCTCCAGCCTGATGCCTGGAGGGAAGCAACTCTGTGGTCGTGGGTCTAGATTCCCTGTGATTGTTAGAACGTTTATGCGGGGACCGAGACCACTATCTATTTGATACAGTTGTGACCACTCACAATCTTATCCATACTAGGATCTCCGCGTGGGTCTCAAGCTACCGTTCGTTAATTGGGTATGGCATTCATGTGAGCTAAATGGTTCGATGACAGAGTCTTTATGTGGAAGCGAGCATTCATTTCTAGCCTCTGCACTGCACCGCTGACCTTGGCCTACGCGTCAGGGCTCGATAGTGGCTCCGTCTTTATAGGGTGTTATCCATCTGACACCACTGATTACCGGCCGGGGCTCGTATTCTAGTAGAAACCAATTGGTTGTCTCTTGTCGATTTCATGCAGACGAGACTCAAATGCTATCGCCAGCCAAAGAACATCTCCCGCAGGGAGCTACCCTCTCTTCACAAGTGGCTTAGGAGGAGTGAATTCTGGGTCTCGGGCCACTACAATTTGTCTCTCCCTAATTAAGACCGACCCGAACGACAATGTGGTGGTTGTAGGTGGCTAGTGAAAGTCAGTAATGAAGCCCATGAGTTGGCAGTAGTTATCTTTCTTGTGAGGGACTAAATTCACAGGTGCGGAACCTAGGTGTTCTTGTCGACCAGCATTTAAAATTTTATTAACATATCTCCTCCGTTATCGGATCCAGTTTTTATCAACTTCATCTACTGTCTAAAATCAGAGACTCTCTCACTCCAAAAACTCTAGAAAAGGCTGTTCATGCATTTGTTACATCTCGACTAGATTACTGCAATTCCTTATATTGCGGTATATCTAAATCTCAAATTGCCCGCCTCCAGCTAGTCCAAAATGCTGCTGCCAGACTTCTTAACTGAAGTGGGCGTAGGTCGCGGGTGTGTTTTTGCCCCTCACAGTACCTCCTCAGATGAAAACAACCACCGGGACGCGAGAGGGTCCCTGGGTAGCTGGCCTTGAAGGTCGGGGAGAAATCAAACCCTCGAGGTGGCCGGTGTCCCAGTGCAAAGTAAAACTAACTGTTCAAGCGGGAGGTGGCAGTTGCTGGAGGTTTTTACGACCCTTTGTTCGAGGGCATGGTAATTTACAAATGTAATTCGCTTGGGTGTTGATGCACAAAATAGTAAATATTCTTAGAACATTAATATGTTACATAGGTATCAACATGTAATATGCACTCTCAATTAGATCATCCGAATACTAATTCATAGATACTAAACATGGTAGTTGATATATAATACAGTGGGTACGGGAAAGTATTCAACCCACCTTACACTGTTTCACTCGGTAAGAGCATCCATTTGCTAAATACATTTAATTCATTGTTTTTCCTCATTCCACACAGGCCCCCATATTGACAGAACAAACACAAATGTGACATTTTTGCAGATTTATTAAAAAGAAAACAGAAAGTAAAGCACGTCTGGGTACCTAATAATATCACATCCCTTGTGCCATAGATCGTTAAATAGCATCCCTCGGGATCTAATACAGCCGTGAGTCTTTTTGGGGAAGATGCAACAAGTTTTTCACACCTGAATTTGGTGATCCTCTGCCATTCCTCCTTGCATATCCTCTCCAGTTCTGTCAGGTTAGATAGTAAACGTTGGTGGACAGCCATTTAGGTCTCTCCAGAGATGCTCAATAGGGTTTAAGTCAGGGCTCTGGCTGGGACACTCAAGAACAGTCACAGAGGCTGGAACCACGCCATAAATCGGTAGATGGTTAGGGGCTGGGTGCGTAGGTCATTGTCTGCGTCTGGGAAGGAAGTAACCGTCGTGGCCTCAGTCCAAGCCTGATCATCTGGAGAAGTATTTCGGCAGATTCCCTGTACTTTGCCGCATTCATCGTTCCCCGCTTGCAACCAGTCGTCCGTCCCCTGCAGCGAAAAACACCCCACACTGATGCTGCACCACCAGCGTCAGCGTTGGGACTGTTTGGACAGGTATGACTACTGTTTTCTTCTACACATACCACTTAGAATTAAGCCAAAAGTCTATCTGGTCTCATCCAGACCAGAGATCGGATTCAGGTGTTTTTAGCAAACCCATACAGGTTCAGGTTCTGGCCTGAGAAGGCTTCGTCGGCCACGCTGCATAAAGCCCCGCTGGGGGAGCGGGGCGATGAGGTTGACTTGTCTCAACTTTCTCCATTCCCGACTGGGCATCTCTACGCTCAGTCCCACAGGAATCTTTGGGTCGTCTTACCGTCTCGCACCAGGCCTTTCTCACCCGTAGCTCAGGTGGCCGACGGCGCAGCAAAAATCTATGAAGGGGTCTGGTCGTCCCAACTCTTCCATTTAGATTAATGGAGAGCCACTGTGCTCTTAGACCTTAAGTGCGCAGAATTTTTTTGTAACCTTTTTGTTGGGGGGGGGGGGCCAGAATCGGTGCCTTGCACACAATTCAAGAATGTCTCGAAGTGCACTTCCCAGCGCAGTTCCCTGTGTTGACCTCATGCTTCTCAGGATTGCTCTGACGTGTGCACTGCTGGCTGTAAGGTCTTAATAGACATGTGGGTTTCCTATCAGGCCATCAGTATAGCCAACCAGCTGGACTCAAGAAGTGATTAGAACCATGCATCAAGGAATATCAGAAGATGCCAGCACCTGAGTTAAATATATAGTTTCACAGCAAATGGGTCGCGAATCATTAGGACCATGTGTATTTGTTCAGATTTTCTTTTTTAATAATCTGCACAAATGTCAACAATTCTGGGTTTGTTCTGTCAACATGGGGTGCTGTGTTACATTGAATAGAGAAAAAAATTAACTTCAATGAGTTGACAATGTCTGTCAATATAACACGGTGAAACTTGAAGGGGGTCTGTAATACTTTCCATGTGAGGTACCACGTCGTATTACATAGTAACTGACGAGTGAGTGTTTCGTGCTTCATGACCTGCATAGAACTATACACTCTCAAAGAGCAAATACACATTACAACAAATAGCACACTGACCGAAGAGCCGCGGTTCATTCAAAAAGTTTGCCATATGAATAGAGTAGACAACGACCTTCCTCTGTGGCCTGGGGAGTTGGTCCTTATAAAATACAGTGCTTGTCCCGGTCACGTTCGCAGGAGGCCTAAAGGATCTGTCAGGGGCATTTGTTTGGTGCATTTGCAGACGCCCGCATCCAGGTTGATTGGTGAGGTGACTGTGCGATTGCTTAATCTACGGATAACTGATCTTGGTTAAATCAACGTACCTAATGTGTATTTTGACTTGGTCCCGCGCACACAGCATAACATATGATTCAGCGACAAGAGCCTCTTGCACCCCGCAGTAAGCCTGGAGGGCTGGTGTTAAATATGGATGCGTGCGGCGTGTTTGACACTGGTGGACTGTCACTGCCAAACACCCCTCTGGACGGCAGATGAGTGGAGCTTCGAATGAGCCACACAATGTGTAATATCACTCTGGAGGTACTGGATGGGTCTCGAAAGAGAGAAAGTCGATATACACAGGGTATGCCTCGAGGTTATAAACACACACGCGATTTTCATATTGTTTGGTGAACTACCCCATCTAGATGCACTGCAATATATATTATATAGATATATATATAATTAACTATAAGATATTATACACAGTATATATATAGATAAAAATGATAAACGCCACACGTATTTTGTTTCTGGCCCCTGTTGCATGACGAACTCAGGATCTAAGACTGTTGCTAGGACACCAACAAGGCCTATGTCTATCAAATATGGTCACAACATATGGCTAAAGCTGGGGAGGGAGCACTGCAGCGTGTGGGGCGGAGATAATCATCCACACTCCAGGTGTGCATATCAAGATAGTCTCTAGACCAGCATGATTATTGGCACAGATTAAAATGGTGGCAGTTTGGTACTGATGGGGGGCCAGGGGGTTCTGAAACGCATGCATATCGTGGAAAAGTGTGACCACCAGATTGCCTGGCAAACGCCGAATATAGCAACAACATCATCCCAAAAATCCTTGGTGCCTAGAGGTGAGCAGGTTGTTTGATTTGGCCCTGTAGATTGTAATGGTCCCCTCCGCTTCATGGCTGTTGCGAGTTCATAGGATGGATAAAATGGGCAGAGTCAAAAACGAGGAACAGCTGTCGTAGTACGCCGAGCCCAGAGCATCCCAAACATGCTCATTTGGTGACATGTCCGGTGAGTATGCTGGGCATGTAAGAACTGGGATGTTTGCAGCTTCCAGGAATTGTGTACAGATCTTTGCAACATGGGGCTGTGCATTATCATGTTGCAACATGAGGTGATGGTCGTGGATGGATGGCATAACAATGGGCCTCAGGATCTCGTCACTGCATCTCTGTGCATTCAAAATGCCATCAATAAAATGCACCTGTGTTCGTTGTCCATAACATACGCCTTCCCATACCATAACCCCACCGCCACCAGGGGCCACTCGAGTGCCACAACATTGACATCAGCAAACCGCTCCCCCACACGACGCCATACACGCTATCTGCCATCTGCCCTGTACAGTGAAAAAACGGGATTCATCCGTGAAGAGAACACCACTCCAAAGTGCCAGACACCATCGAATATGAGCATTTTCCCACTCAAGTCGGTTACGAACTGCAGTCAGGTAGAGACCCCGATGAGGACGACGAGCATACAGATGAGCTTCCCTGAGACAGTTTCCGACAGTTTGTGCAGAAATTCTTTGGTTATGCAAACCAATTGTTGCAGGCAAGCTGTAACCGTTATTGTGAGCTGGGATCTCCGACGGTCTTGGAGGTGAAGATGCGAGTGTGGGTTAGCACCATGGGTCAGCAGGTTGTGAGGCGGTTGGATGTACTTTGCGCAAGTCGCTGAACGCCTTGGAGACGGCTTGTGGTAGAGAAATGAACATTAAATTCACGGGTAACAGCTCTGGTGGACATCCCTGCAGTCAGCATGCCAATTCTACGCTCCCTCAAAACTTGCGACATCTATGGCATTGTGCTGTGTGATAAAACTGCACATATTAGAGTGGCCTTTTATTGTGGCCAGACTAAGGCACACTTGTGCAATAATCATGCTGTCAAATCAGCATCTTGATATGCCACACCTGAGAGATGGATAGATTATCTTGGCAAAGGAGAAGTGCTCACTAACACAATTTAGACAGATTTGTGAATAATATTTGAGAGAAATATGCCTTTTGTGTACATAGTAAAAGTCTTAGATCTTTGAGTTCAGCGCATGAAAAATTGGGGCAAAAACAAAACGTGTTGCGTTTATAATTTTGTTCAGTATAAATACTTGTAGCATTACATATTAGGGATTGTAGGATAATGTTAGACATGTTTCAGTGCACGTTTTGCTGTTTTAAACTTTTTATGAGTGTAAATGCAGTATGATTCACATTAATGTGCCATGAAAAGCTGAGTTGTCTATACTCAGTGCCTGAAACTGATATCATCATCACCAGAGAGCAATAATAACAGAGTCAGTGTCTTGTAATATTTGGTTTGATTCATGTTGATTTGATGCCATTGGTTAGTTAAATGTGGAGTAAGTTATAGCTATTGTGTCAGCCACTTTAATTCACATGGCAGCCATTTTATTAAATTTTGTGTTTTAGAGCAAGAGAATCTGTTTTTTAAACAATGCAATAGTTAATGATTGTTGCATTGGAGAGGTTCATGTTGATACAGATACTTTACACTTGGAGTGACAAGTTGTGTTTTAGAAAGGATTTAATTGAAAGACTTTGAGTCCTTGTGTTAATATTATGTTGGTTTGGCTGTTCTTGAGAAATATATTTAGGTGTGCACTGTTGTAGAGGAACAGAATATCAAGAGTTAAGCTGATTTATCTGGACATTGTGATAATGTTGTACTTTATTAATAGTTAATTTGCATGTAGTTGAGCTTATTCATCACAAATGTTGTCTGTGGCTTGTGATGCTGGGCAATAATCAAGAATGATATCAAGTAATTTTGTTGGTGCAACGGAGTTATATTAAAGCATGGTATTTAGCACTGATTTGGATGCATATATAACTAAACCAAAGTTTAAATCTTGGAAATGCTAAACATTACATAGCAACAACTTACGCTCAGTAAAATAAAAAAAAAGCATTACGTTTGAAGCAGTGATATCCTTGTAAACACCGTAATCACAGTAATCAAAACAATCCTGATGCACTTGATTACAACACTTGAAAACCAACAACTGACTTAATGATGTGACACAGGACTTGATTTATTACAAAGAAATAATAATCATAATTTACAAGCTCTTTCTTAATTGAAATTCTATATTTTACGGAGCAATTTATGGTTGGGTAGTTGATAAATAGCATGACACCAAGTTATTTCCAATCAAGATTGTATTTAATAAGAGGTTCATTATTCCATTAAAGGAATAATTCCAAAGATGTGTTTTTATTTATTTATTTATTTTTTAAATCACAGTAAAAACCATACAGGTTTAGAATGGCATGAGGGTAAATAAAATAGCATATATAGAGATATAGAGTAAATAAATAGCATTTACATTTTTAATGATTATCATATTCCTTTAAATAGTCATGCTGCTGCAAATTAATTTTTAACAGCTAATTATGCATGTTATCTGTGTAGTTAATTTAATTGACAATTAATCTGATATCAAGAAAAGTGCATGTCTAATAATTGAACTAGAACTTATATAAGTGATAGTTTAATTATAGCATGTTGCACTGGAGAGCTGTTTGAAATGTCATGTCAACTACACATTAAAGTTCAAAACTAGCAATAAGAAACTAGATCATATAATAATGATAATGATAATTCATCACGGGTCCAAAGTTTTGGCAGCAAGAACCCTTACTGGATACACTTTATTTTGATAGTCCACTTTAGACATTCTACTAACTGTAAGTAACTTTGCAACTACATGTCAACTAACTCTCAGAGCATTTGTAGACTGTTAGATCGGTTAGAAGAAAAAGTTGCTGTACTTGCAAAGTTACTAATAGTCAGTAGAACGCCTGTTGAGCGTCCATCAAAATAAAGTGTTAGTAGATATTAAAGCTGCATTCCGTAACTTTTTTTGGATAAAATGATCCAAAATCAATATTTGAGCAAGTACATAACCAGCCAGTGTTCAAAACTTTTTGCCTATACTTTCGCCGATTCCACATGGTTATCTTAAATATGTTTGTCTACTTTGGTAAATTCGAGCATGGCACTGCGTCATTGCGTCACTTCTGTAAAAATAAAGAAGTTGTCCTGGCTAGTAGGCTATCGCATGTGAGGATCCTGCAGGTGGCCGATCGTTTATAGACTTTTCTCACAGCAGCCAGAATAATTAAATGTATCATTTTGATGGTGGATTGTAATCCAGAAAGGATTATGTGTTTATGGAACACTGTGAATGAATGAATGATATTATATTCCCGTATAAATTTCTTCTTATTACAGATTCTGGATCCAAAGATTTGTATTTTAAGAAACCCGTTTGGAAGGAGCAATTTGCTTTTTGGTTAAAAATAATTTTCGTTATAAAATAATTATTGAATGTTGTTGAGGTGTAATATGACGAACCGATCTTTATATTAAATCACCAGGAGTACGAGATTTATGGTAATTCTTTTTTCCTAAATGTGTCAGACCATTGGCAAACTCCTTACTTACTGAAGTCATTCTTATTTGGGTCATATTCCAAGAAGTAGGCTAGAATCTGTCTATTGTAATTTTAAAAAAAAACAACATTAAAATATCCACCCGTTGCGGTGACTGACGGCCAGACGACTTCTCAGAACATTCTATTAAGGAGGCTGGAGTCCCGCTCCCAGTACACAGCCCACCAAGATAATTCCGCACACAGCTACAATTGCAGGTTTTCCAACAGAGATGGCGACAAAGAGGCAAAATTACAGTCAGTGGTGTACTTACAGAGCTGAGATCTTCAGCAATTGTCGAGTCCAAGACATATCGGCTAGGACCGACTTAAGTCGCTGACGCGGGAATCCTACCGCGTCCGATCAGTGTATCCGAGTCCAGTCAAGTTTTCCCAAGATCCAAAGTTGTCTAGGCAAGCTCCAGACCGATCCAAATGAGAGAACAAAAAAGGTCCTCTTCAAACACTAACTAGACCGTATTGACAGAATTACATAGTGATGCGAGAGACAGCATGGTCTCCCTTTCGAAAAATCATTCACATTATTATTTGATGATCAAAAGCACCTGTGCTAAGTAACACTCTGTAGACAGGTCTCCACTAGCATCCTGGAGGGCCAATGCCCTGCGAGCTTTAGCTCCAACTGCCGCTCACACACGCCTCGATACTTATTAGCAGACCTATCCACTGATTTGCATTGGGATGGTGTGCTTTCTAATAGTCCGCACGAGAGAAAACCTTAGATGAGGATAACTTGGATTTTTTTTTGATTTTTTTCTGGCAGGATGGTGGATATGAACTTCGGATAAGTGAAGAATACCTTAACTGTGCAGGATTAGGGCCAACAAATTAAACTAAATTTTTGGGTTTCTGGTGTGTTGTTACATGATAGAGTGAGCTTCCAACCTAATAACTACGATAGTCCATTGAAGTTTATAATGCCTGCCGATCAAAAGCAGTCAGGATAGTCCGCGTGCGGAAATGCCAGAGTTTTGTTGGGTGCTGAATTCTGCACTCTGGCGCCTAAATCCACCAGCTCTGCTATTTCATAGCACGTTTCGGGTGCCCATTGCTAAATAACATGTTCTTACTGCAATGACAATGAAAATACGATTCGTCTTTCAGCCCTATTTCTAACCTCATAAAAAGAGTCGGTAACACTTTACAATAAAGTGTCATGATTTCACGTGCGTTAGTTACTGTATTAACTACATGACCAACAATTAACAATACATCATTACACTATTTATTTTTGTCTTTTGGTAACATTGAAATAAAAACACAGTTGTCCAGCTCTACATTGTTTGTTCATACAGTGCTAATTAACAACACAACTTGTCATTTGAATAATGCCTTATTGATGCTGAATTACAGGTTAGCTAATCCTTATAACTCTGTAAAAGTGAGTATGTGTAGACGTTAAGTAACACACAATCTACAGTAGAAAATGAAATTAAGGGCGAACTCTCTAAACTTTTCACACAGCAAGCGCACCTGCGGTCTGGACAAGATCAACCAATCTCGTCATCTTTCCCGTACAAAATTGAAGCAATCCAGACGGAAAACGCTGAATCCATAGCTTTACAAGCTGCCATTTTTTTAATAAATTTATAGCAGGGAGCTACGCGTAAGGGATTTTAGTGCTGCAAATGCCATTTTATCCTTTTCTAACTTCCGCATCTTCAGGAGAGCGCAGTCATAGTTAACGTAGGCAACGGCAGACGCATTGAGCGACAAGCATAGAGCGCAGGCACAAGAGTGCTTTGGAAAGAGGAGAAATCGGCGTCCTAGCGTTTTCCACCCGTTTTCAGGCGCCACATGCAAGGCTGTTTTTGGTTTTGAAGTGTGAAACGACTCAAGCTATTGCCGGACCCGGGTCGAGAACCACAAGAACATTTTGCGAGTCTCACTGACCTCAATTCCGATACAATTCCATGCAAAAGCCACGAAGTCGAGACCACGTCTAGAAAAATGTCTCGAGTCTGAGACCGGACTCGAGTACTACAGCCCTATTACTTACACTCTTATGACTACTAGTTGACATGTAGTTGCAAAATTTATAGGTAGTTGAAACGCCTAAGTGATCAAAATCAGTGTCTTTGCAACATGGTGTTAGAGTTAATTGATTCATTTCACACAACATATCTCCCTTGTGTATTATCAATTTTTTTATTTATATAATTATGGTTTGTATTCTGAGCATTTCCTTCTTTTATTATGTGTCTTTGTTGTGAGATGTTATTTGAGCTGATGTTTCATACTTCTATGTAAATTTTTTCAGTATTTGTTGAATTGTAATATAGTTACGTGCCTTTCATATTAAGGTTCCGTGCTTTCCTTCAGTTTCGCGGTAAGCGCGGCTGGGAAGGTGATGTCTTGCTGCGCTGGAGCTAAAACGATTTCAAATTATTGCGTTTCTTGTAATGGCTTATTTTGTTGTTAAAAATACAGTTTATCGGACTGAACCTATAGAAATTGTGTAACACGAAGTATGTAGGTGTGTGTTTGGGTTTGTACCGCATGATCTTGTCAATAATGCCGTGGCTAAATGATCAGTTGACTGGCAGTCAATGCGGAAAGGGGGGAGAAGGCCACGATTGACACTTGTTTTCATGAATTTCCCGTTTATTCATTCAGGTATGTTTTCTATCCATGTTTCTGTTAATATTGTTGTTTTGAATTTGTGTAAAATGTTTTATATTGAGAAATTTTACATATTGTTGATTTAATCATATGCAGTTAATTTAAAAATTGTAATATGAAGGCAGTTCGCGGTAAGCGCGGCTGGGGAAAGGTCGCTGCTGAAATTGTGGAGAAAGGCCACGGATTGACACTTTTTTTCATTAATTTTCCTTTTTATTCATTCAGAATAAAAAGTGGTCTGAAGAATCTCTGTTGTCCGGTCTCATTAAACTATCCAGGTCCAGACCGGTCACATGTTGCACAGTTAATTTAATGATGGTGTAGACCAGGGCTGTCCAAACTCGATCCTGGAGGGCCAGTGTCCTGCAGAGTATAGCTCCAACTTGCCTCAACACACCTGACTGAATATTTCTATGCCTAGTAAGAGCTTGATTAGCTGGTTCAGGTGTGTTTAATTAGGGTTGGAGCTAAACTCTGCAGGACACCGGCCCTCCAGGGCCAAGTTTGGACAGCCCTGGTGTAGACACTCATGATGAACAGTATGGTGTGAGAATCTCACAGAATTGTATTTAAGGCAAAATTTTACAGGTAGCTGTAGCAATGCTGCAGCTGATACCACATTTTATGCTTTAAAGGGGTCATATGATGCTGCTAAAAAGAACATTATTTTGTGTTTTTGGTACAATGTGTTTTTTGAACCTTAAACCGCATAAACATTATTTTCCACATACTGTACATTATTGTTTCTCCTCTATGCCCCGCCTTTCTGAAATGCGTAGATTTTTACAAAGCTCATCGGTCTGAAAAAGCGAGGTGTGCTCTGATTGGCCGAATTCCTCAAGCGTGTGATGGAAATGTTAAGTCCCTTACCATATTGTGATGCCTGCGGCAACCACATGTGACGACCCCAGGCTGGACTCCGCTTCGTCCACGATGAAAGCCGATCCGGCGATCGACAGCGCGAAGTTGATATTTCCTCAGCAACCAGCACAGATCAGCTCCATGCATGAGAAAGTGAATCGTCCTCTTTTGGAAGGCCAAACACAGTAGTTTTCGCCAGTCAACAACTAAGCACCAGCGCCTTCCGACTGTGGCGGCGGCAACAATACTACAGCGAGAATAAAAGTTACGCCTTCTTTCTTTGCGTGAACATTTGGGCGGCGTTTTGCAAATCTTCCCAGCAGTTGATTTGGATTTGGGGGTTGGTAGACGAACCGTTTTAGTCGGGTGTGGCTGCTACTTTTATAAATAAAGAACTATCTCGTTTGAGGAATTTGAACTTTAGTCTTTGCAACTTACATATCTTCTAATATGCCCCAAGGGAGCTATTAGCAACTCCAAAAGAAAAGAAATACCTGGGAATAAAATCAAGGCATCATATGACCCCTTTAAGTTCCTGTTCAAGCACAGAAAGAAGCAGCCAAACTAGAAGTGCATGGTACTGAAATCTACTACTTACCTTCTGAAGACTTGGGGGGGGAAGCACACCCACACACCAATTATCAATTAATTTCCTGTTAAGTTTCATGGCTGGGAGATCCTTGTCTTAAGTTTATGACTGTTTTACTAATTAACATCAGTTAAATGAGCACCCCCTTATTTTTTGATGAGTAATTATGGCATTTTATGAACCAATGCCCATATGTCAGCAGCAGCACTGAGGATAAATTAGACTGTGTCTCCCTAATTGTGTCTAGGAACAATGGGTAAAGAGTGCCAAAGTTTAAAGGAGTAATTGGCCAGAAACTCCCTCTGATGTTGTATCAGAACTTTGAAGCGAGTTGATGAAATGGCTTTTTTTAAATGATCAGAGATTGGTGTGGAATTGGCAAATGCTGCAAACTACACTCAAATTGACATTGACTGCATGAGAACCAAGGTTTGTAGTATTTAAGCATGTGCGCTAACAGCAAGACCGCAGCTGCAATAAAAAACTTTTTGAGTTATAAATGTATTGAGGTAAGTTTGGTGTAATCAGTAATGTAATGCAAGTAATGGATTGTGAAAGCATTCCATCAAAAATTATCATCCAAAAATATGCTCTATTCTATTCAATTATGTATGATCTATAATATTAGAATAGTTACAGTACATATTATGATCATACTAAAGTTTTGTATATGTTTTTGCTATACTGAGCTAATGACAGAACATTCCTGAAAATATTTAGCATATTGCACTTTTTTCTTTAGTTTACATAAGTCTACGCAACTCATTTGAAGTTTTTGATCCTTGTATATGCACCTTTTGAAATCCAGGATTTTTATGCTGTATTATAAAATTAGCTTAATGTGGGTGGAAACAACAAACTCTTAAGGAAAATTCATTATAATTCATGCACAATGATGCTGCACTACTAGGACCTAAACGTTTGTAGGTTGGTTTTACTATTATAATCATAGTTAGGTTTAAGAAAAGGGATTGGCTTTATGGTTATGTTAGTTTTAGGTTAAGTAATATAGGTTCTTAAGATTTTTCTTGAACAAATTCCTACAACGTCTCATGTGAAAATGCATCGGGTATAAATTTCATTTTATACCTGATGAATAAATGATACCTGATTTTATAGAAAATAAATAGAATAGTTATTTTTAAAGTATACGTATGTGGTAATCATTCAATACCATAGCATATGCATTAAACAAATGGTACCATGTCCAAATACACCCCCCCCCACACACACACACAATTGTACAACAGGAATCCGTCTGACAGAAAAAAAAATTTAAAATCTCAATTGCTATTCTGAAACAAATCAATTTAAGCAGGGGGAAGTTAATTGATTTTGCTCTGCACAATGTCACTTGCTAGTTACTGTTGAAGTTTTGTGATGCATGTTTGCCACTCCATCTTGATCCTGTAAGTTTGTTTTATTTTTAGTTGTGTGATAGATGTGAGATATTCCGCCATGCTTTGGTTGAAAATAGACTAATTCTTGCTCATTCATGTCAACAGTGAGGAGATGAAGCTAACAGGTCCAGATGTCCATGGAGTTTCATTTTGCAGAATTTGAAGGGCTATTGAGATGACTGCTGTTATAAAAGGAAGCTCCTTGATTCTTCACGAGTTCCATCACACACACTTTATCACATCACTTTCACTTGCACAGTTCTCCCACACGCGTGCTGCTCGCTCTCCAGCCACCCTGAGCTGATATTGTTGAAGATTGAAATTCTCTTTAATGCCTCGCCGAGTGAACTTGTTCCTGGGGTTCATGTCTTTATTCTTCAAGGAGTAATGGTATTTTAAAACAGAGTGGAGAGAGGACGATAACGTTACACCTGAATGAGATCTCTGTAAAGGTCCCTCTGAAGGGGTTTCACTCACGTACTATTTATTGAATTAGATGTGAACATATATAGCTTGTCTGTTCACAGACAGCCTTGAAATATACCTAAGTGGACTATATTTTGGCGTGCATATAAGAAATATTTTAGATCTATTTCTGAATTAGCGCCACTTGAGCTTTTCCACTGGCTTTCAATAGGGAAATTAGGAATCGTACAGCAAGTCTGCCTTTATACTGAAATTACAGAATGGCTTGTTGAATTGAGATATTCTTGGTCTGAAATGGGTATTATGGGAAAGTTTTGAAAGATATTCAGATTCTTGAATACAGTCTGTAAGTCAAATACATGTTAGGTCTTGGCTTAATTGACCTTTTAACATGTGCCGTGTTTAATCTAAAAAAAAAAATCCCTCTACCCGTAGCCTAACTTGTTACTGAGAATTTTTGGTGAATTCAAGCAATGCAGTTTACATGTTTGAATCATGTCCATATGGAATATCAGAAATATGTTTGACCAGATCTGTGTGAAATGTAAATTCTGTGCTAAATAAATGTTTGAGCAACCATTTTTTGTTAAAATCACTGTACTGTTTGCACTGCCATGAAAGCAGTTTGGACATAACTGATGCTCTCGATCATACTACACACTGGCTGGCTCTGTTTTGTGATTTGTTGAATAGATTTGACGCTGTCAGTAGTAATGTTCTTACAAAGAGTCTTAACATTCACTATTCTGACAATGTGGTAGGATGGACTGTTAAATATTTGATCAGACTCATAGCATCCAGCATATGCTGGTCCTCAACATCTTGGTCTATACCGAGGTCCACATACTTTGTTCCCCCATGGTGTGGGGTAGGGTTACAAGCAACCTCGTTTTTGTTTCGTGGTTTTATTTTACTGAACATTTACACCTTTGTTGTATTCACTAACTGACCACATCAGTTTAACCCAGTTATGACAGTGCTGAAATGGTATTTAAAATTTAACAATATTATAATAAATTAGTTAATATAACATAATACAATATTAAAACTATATATGAAAATAAGCCTTATTCACAAAATTCTAAGTACTATTTTCAACCATAAATTCTTCTCTACTTCTACTTTCCATGTGGTATGATCTATTATTAATGCTCAGTAATAATTGGTTTCAAATTTAAATCAGTTTAATAAGCTGGGAGCTTGTTTATTTATTTGAATGTTTGTGTGTGTGTGAGAGAGAGAGAGAGAGAGATTTTAATTGTTAAATCAGTTCAGGGAGATATCGGTTACTACAAATGTTATTTTCCTGAATATACAAGACTTGCCTTTTCTTTTGTTTGTTTTTATGTGCTGGATTTTTGTATTTTTTATTTTTTTAATGGGTTCAGGTCCAATTTCTGATTGCAAAACTTGGACAGAACCAGCCAAAAGTTTTCTGCATCGTGGAATAGAAATATGCAATGAGTGTAGGCTTAGTATTCGGTCACTGCCAGTGCATTTGAATCCATTATACGGTTCAAGGAGTCAAATGTAAATGTTTAATTGTGTATATTTGAGTCTAAGTGTGTATAAAGCTTTTTTCTGCTGCTGCCATTTTTGGACAAGGTTCCTTTTGTAGATTAGTTTTTTTTTTAATCTCAAATGTACTTGTCAGGTTAAATAAAGGTTAGACAATGATTTGGAATGTTAGGCAGTCTAGACAATAGGCAGATAACAAAATAATTGCACTGTCTACTCCAACCATTTCTTTTCAAGCATGTTCTACTTCAAAAAGCCTGCTTGAGTTGTTGAAAAATGTTGCTTCTATTAAACAATTTTAACTATCAGGAAAAGAGTCATTTATGGGCTTGGATCAAATTAAATAATCAAGAAGCAGTGGAAATGATTTGCATTTCAGATGAATAATTCCACACCTTTCTTTCTTCCCCATCTCCTACAGTATTTTTGTATTGGTTGATACAGAAGCTTCGGGAAAACATCACTATCGGTTTCTCTGAACTTTGTCCTTAATGGCCTGGAGGAGATGTGTGCAGACCTGACACAGAGGCTTAGGATGATGAGATGTTACTGCTATCTTAAGGAGCACCTTGGACTCAAACCATATTATGGTTTGAGTCCATAATATGGTTGGACAGCTGGTTTTCATTGCCATAGTCATTGTTAAATCACGAAGAATCAAATTCTCCTTGATCTTTCGAGATAAAAGATGTACTTGATGTACCGTGAAAATATACTGTAAGTTTCAGAAGTCAAAACTTCCTCCTAAGCTGCAAAAACAATGTTTCTGGCATAACAATTTTTTATAAGTGCACATTGAAATTATTATTTTTTTAAATAATAAAAACATATTTGATATGACCCCTTTAAAGTAGATTCACTTTGATATTTCCATATCCTACCAACCAACATTTTTATCACTTTTTCCATGATATCAGATCTTTCATGTGTGGGTTCATAAACACTGCTGATTTAAAAGTGTATTTCTTTTTCATGATCTGCTCTTGGGACATGATTCAATCATTGCTTGAAAGTGGATATCTGAGTGTTTATCTTTCATCTTAGGCTGGCTAGACGATTTTCAAATCTTAAACGTTTTTAAAACCATGGGAGACCACAGACATGAAGACAGTTCATTTGATTTTTTGCCTTATAATCTTCTGAACACACACACTAGACGATTCGATGAGACCGTGAGACCACACACTTGTCGATTGTAGGAACGATTTCACAGTGACATGTGATCTCACGGACATTCGTGAGATCAAACGTGACTAGATAAGAAAAACAAATAGAGGACAATCGACGATGTCAGCTGTCTCTCTTGACGCGCGTTCTGTTTCACAGTGAAAGACAAAGTATAGAAAAGAATATGGGTGATGTTCTTTGCTTTCATGGCATGTTTGTGGCTGCCAAGTTTCAGCTATAGAAGCACGCAACATCCGGTTAGTGACTCTTGCTCGCTCTCATTGGCTATCGTGGGTATCACGTCAGAGGCAGCCCGATCAAGAGTCATAAATATCGAACATGTTTGATATTTACGATTTGAGTTCGGGGAGGCTCCGTCTCGATCGGGAGCAGTTAAATAACACCACACAATACAGGATTTTTTTTTTTGCGACAAGCTGCGAATCGAACCATACCCCCGATCGTTCGGGTGTGCAAATCTGTCTTAAAATCGGCTAGTGTGCGGTTGGAGCAGGGTTGGAACAAAACTCTGCAGGGTTCCGGCCCTCCAGGAATTGAGTTTGACACCCCTGATATAGGGGAAATAATTTTATAGCATATTTGAATAAATGCACATTTTTGGCTAGTAGCACAAAGGAAACCTCTTATTGTTTTCTTGTGCCATTAATATTCCCTTACCAGTGACAGGGCAACAACAAACATTTATAATTGCCGCTAGGTTGAACTTCACATGCTCCCTTGGAGGCTACAGAGGTATAATTCAACTAGAGGAGGAAAAATGAACACAGACATCTGTCAGAAGCAGTGTTTTATACAGAAGATTTAAAGTGAAAGTTCTTCCAAAAAATGAAAATTATGTTATCATTCTGACAAACAGTTTATGGTAGCCATTGACTTCCATAGTATGGGGAACTATAATATAATTAATCACTAATAATGAATTCGATGCTACCAGCAATTGTTTGTATACCAATATTCTTCAGGATATTATTTTCTTTTGTGTTCAACAGAAGACAGAAACTCACGCAGGTTTGGAACAACATGAGGGTGAGTAAATTATGACAGAATTCTTTTTGGGTAAATTATCCCTTTAAGAGAAGCAGTAGAACTATCCCTTTTTAGAAGAAACAGTCGAACAACAGAAGAGGACAGCAGCTTGGAAGTGTTTTGTTTCATTTCTCATTAGATTTTAGCGCAGTTGTTGTTGCTAGAAAACATTGTTTTGCTTACTGTGCTTTAAAAACATGGTTGTACTTCATTTTTCCATCTCAAAAATATATCTAAATTACGACCTATGCTCTCAATGTCAAATGCAGAAACTTTAATTCATGCGTTTATAACCTCAAGGTTAGATTATTGTAATGCTTTATTTGGTGGTTGTTCTGAACGCTTAATAAACAAACTCCAGCTGGTCCAAAATGCAGCAGCTAGAGTTCTTACTAGAACCAGGAAGTATGAGCATATTAGCCCGGTTCTGTCAACATTGCACTGGCTACCTATTAAACATCATATAGATTTTAAAATCTTGCTTATTTCTTATAAAGCCCTGAATGGTTTAGCACCTCAGTATGAACGAGCTCTTGTTACATTATAGTATTCCATGTCCGTTGCGTTCTCAAAACTCTAGCAATTTGATAATACCTAGAATATCAAAATCAACTGCGGGCGGAAGATCCTTTTCCTATTTAGCGCCCAAACTCTGGAATAACCTACCTAACATTGTTCGGGTGGCAGACACACTCTGTCAGTTTAAATATAGATTAAAGACCCATCTCTTTAACCTGGTTTACACATAACACACTAACACATTTCTAATATTCCAATCTGTTAAAGGATTTCTAGGCTGCATTAATTAGGTCAACCGGAACCGGGAACACTTTCCATAACACCCGATGTACTTTCTACATCACTAGAAGAATGGCATCTAATATTAGTCTGTTTCTCTCTTATGCCGAGGTCACCGTTTCCACCAGATCCAGTCTGTATCCAGATCAGATGGTCACTGCAGTCACCCGGATCCAGTACGTATCCAGACCAGATGGTGGATCAGCACCTAGAGAGGACCTCTACAGCCCTGAAAGACAGCAGAGACCAGGACAACTAGATGAGCCCCTGATACAGATCTCCAGTGAAGACCTTGTCTCCTAGACAACCGGGACAAGACCACAGGAAACAGTTGAGTCCTCTGCACAATGTGACATTGCTGCAGCCTGGAACTAAAGTGCTGGTTTCGTCTGGTCGTCTGGCCCCCCAACTGAGCCTGGTTTTCTCCCAAGGTTTTTTTTCTCCATTCTGTCACCGATGGAGTTTTGGTTCCTTGCCGCTGTCGCCTCTGGCTTGCTTAGTTGGGGACACTTCATTTCCAGAGATATCATTGACTTGATTGCACAGATACTATTTAAACTGAACTGAGCTGGATGGCATCACTGAATTCAATGATGAACTGCCTTTAACTGAAATATGAGTGTTTACTATTGTCATTTTGCATAATTGACACTATTTTCCTGTTTAATGCTGTAAAGTTGCTTTGACACAATCTGTATTGTTAAAAGCGCTATATAAATAAAGGTGACTTGACTTGACTACTACTACTAACACTGGTAAATCAATCAATTCAACAAAGGCAGCGCAATCTGTGTAATGTCTATGTCCTCTACTACTTTACTCTCTATTCCAATTGGTCTCTGGAAATGCCCGTCATTCAGGGTTTCTGTAAAAATTAGATAATCGTAATTATTGTTAAAAGATATTACTACTACTAATTCTACTACTATACTAACAATATACAACACACTAAGAATTAATGAGCTGCTGGGTTCATAAATATTAAAGTGGTTCATATGATGCGATTTCATTTTTTCCTTTGTCTTTGGAGTGTTAAAGTTGTTTGTGCATATAGAAGATCCGTAAAGTCGCAAAGTTTAAAGTCTCAAACCCAAAGAGATATAGTTTATAAAAGTTAAGACTGGTCGACGCCCTCCTAAAACGTCTCGTTTTAACCCGCCCCCACATGTCTACGTCACGATGAGGGAAGATTTGCATAACGCCACCCAAATGTTCACGCAAAGAAAGAAGGCTTAACTTTATTGTTGCTGCCACCGCCGCCGCCATGTTTTGAATACACTGTGTGTCTCGTTGCGAAATCAGTGAATCACTAGAAATCAGTGGTCAATCTCAAGTGTCTTTCCATACATTGCAAAGACCTTGAAGCAAATTGTGTTTTCAATCTACTCTATGTTTCTCACACGAGAACACCCTCCTGGACAGCAACCATCTGGGCTTCAAAAGCAAAACCACTCAAATATATACTGTTCCCCTGGTTCCAAATCATCATACTCCTCTCCTCTTCTGGATCTGTCTGCTGCTTTTGATACAGTTAACCACCAGATTCTCCTGTCCGCCCTCATGAAGATGGGCATCTCAGGAACTGCACTCCAGTGGTTCAAATCTTACCTCAGGGTAGGTCCTTTAGGGTGTCTTGGACAGGTGAGTTTTCCAAGTCACAACTTCTTGCTACTGGGGTTCCTCAGGGCTCAGTGCTTGGACCACTTCTCTTCTCTGTCTACATGTCATCATTAGGTTCTGTCATTCAGAAATATGGCTTTTCTTATCACTGCTATGCTGATTACACTCAAATCTACTTCTCATTCCAAACAGATGATCCGACGGTAGCTGTTCGCATTTCAGCCTGTCTGACAGACATTTCTGGCTGGATAAAGGATCATCACCTTCAACTCAACCTTGCCAGCAGAACTGCTCGTGGTCTCAGCGAACCCAGCACTTCATCAGAACTTCTCTATACAAGTTTCAAGTTTCAGTTTATTTATATAGCACATATAAAAGCCACACGGCTGACCAAAGTGATGTACAGAAATTCAAAATAGTATAAAGAATATAAAAATCTGCACAGCTACACAATTAAACAGGGTCTCGCCTTAATAATAAAATAAGTAAATATATTAATAACACAAGAGAAACGAAGTATTAACCCATAAAAGACTGAGCAAAGACCATAATAGAAAATTATTTGTAAGCCAAACAAAACAGATATGTTTTTAGAAGAGATTTAAAAGTGGAAAGAGAAGGGGCAAGTCTAATCGCTAAAGGAAAGCTATTCCACAGCCGCGGCCCAACCACTGAAAAAGCACGATCCCCTCTACGTTTGAGTCTGGATTGTGGGACTAGAAGAAGATTCTGATCACTGGATCTTAAGCGTCTGGATGGAGTATATGGTATAGTAATTCAGATAAATAAATAGAGGCTAGATAATTTAAAGATTTATATACAAATAAAATAATTTTAAAATCAATTCTGAATTTAACAGGCAGACAATGAAGGGTCCGCAGAATTGGAGTGATGTGAGCACTTTTGCGGCTATTATGAAGCCTGTTATGAAGCTATTATGAATGCTATTATTATACAGCTAAGTTAATCAAACATAACTACTTCCAGGACAGCCAGGAACCTTGGAGTTGTGATTGATGATCAATTAAGCTTCACAGACCATATTGCTACAATGGCCCGGTCCTGTAGATTTGCCTTATACAGCATTAGGAAGATTAAACCCTTCCTATCAGAGCAGGCCACACAACTCCTTGCCCAAGCTCTTGTTCTCTCCAGACTGGACTAATGTAATGTTCTCTTGGCGGGCCTTCCGGCATGTACTATCAAGCCTCTGCAACTGATCCAGAATGCAGCAGCGAGAGTGGTATTCAATGAGCTGAAGAAAGCCCACGTCACACCTCTCTTCATCAGTTTGCACTGGCTGCCAACAGACGCTCGCATCAAATTTAAGGTACTGATGTTTGCCTACATGACAACCACTGGCTCTTCACCAATATACCTAAACTTCAGACGTATTTGCCCTCCAGAATCGTGCATTATGCAAGTGAAAGATGTCTCATGCAGCCATCCCAAAGAGGCACAAAATCTCTCACAGACCTGTTCCCAGATGGTGGAACGACTTGCCTATCTCAACTCAAGCAGCTTGAGAGTCTTTAGCCATTTTGAAAAGAAAAAAAAAATGTCCAAAGACATCTTTTCCATCAGCACCTGTAACGTTTTGGTGCAATCAAAATGCTCGATCAGGTTTTAGTCATCATAAGCTTTCCCTGCTCCCTTGTTATAACTAAATTGCAAATGCATGTCTAATGTCCACCTCTGTTCAATATACAATTCACTCTGCCATCTTCCATCCGACAGGTAGCAGAACAGTGCGCGTCGGCCCTTCTCCATTCCTCTTATTTGGACAACTCTAGACAACCATAATAATCCTCTCATTGCTCAATCACACCTCTACATTGGTCATCTTGCAAAAGATTGGTGTGACTGGTAGATCCTTAAGTCCCTAACTCAAACCAATCAGTTCTCAAAACCTTTGAGACAGACCCTCTCCAAGACTCATCACCCTTGAGTTTGACCTGCCAGCAGTTTTTATCATCAAGGAACTTTGTTGATTCGCTGTGGACTCTCCGATCTTCAGAAGAACCCAACAAAAGCCTCCAACTCACTCCTAATGAACTCATCAAGAACCTTCGTTGTCTCAGCAACACTCTTGTTCAGCAAAGCAGGGCAATAACTGTTTTCAACTATTTATATGGCGTGTCTAAGTTGGGCCCCCTTTTTTAAGGTATTTTGAATTCTCTGATGGTTCTCTGTTAGGTTTGGTTGTGGTTAATTGATGTTAAATACTGCCATTCTTTTGTTCCTCTCTCTCTCTCTCTCCTTACTTTCCTTCTTTATGTATGTATGTGGTTTGCTTAGTTTAGTTGTATGCTAGCTGTTGTTTCATTTATTACATTTCTTATATTCACAATCGATTGTCTGTGTGTGCATGTTGCTCACAATTCGGAGAACCTGAATGTTGAACTTGCTACATGCTAAGTTACTGCTAGTACTGTAATATTTAATATATTATACTTTCACTAACTACGAAGTAAAATCCAAAATCCAAACAAACAAAGACCTGACTTGACTTGACTTGACTTGACTTGGCATGATCAGAAACGTAAACTTACCGACAGAGGATTATGGGAACAATACTCAACAAGATAACATTGAAAACATGAGGGTATAAATACTTGACAATTCAGGTCACATGAGAAAATCCAACAAATAAGCAAACAGAACTGAGAACCACATGACAGGACAATAAACCAATGAGAACAAGACACATGAACTAGATAACCAATCAGAACATGAAACATAGACTAGGCAGGACAACATGGGGAATCAAGGGAAGCACATGGCAACCAGGGACTAAACTGCAAAATAAGAAAACCTAAACAAGAAACAAAACCCAAAAAACAGTGTGACATAATCATAAATATTTCCCCTTTGAGCTAATTTGCTACACACCTGACCAATTAATACTAGCACTTACCTATTCTATTCGATTTATAAAAAAAAATAAACAAAACTTGCTATGTGTACTATGCTAGACTAACTGAGACTTGTCACATCACTTGAATACTGCTGCTCTCTTGTTGGTCTGATTGCATGTTCTCCTCATCTGTAAGTCGATTTAAATAAAAGTGTCTGCTAAATGATTAAATATAAATTTAAATGTAAATGAGTTTTGTCTTGTAGCTTTACTCTGGTGCCAAAGCTGGAGTTCTGACCCAAATAAACCAGTATTAACTTCCCATTTGTTAATCGGTCATTAGTTATGAAGGTGGTCCATGACCAATACTCACTTGGGTGATTTTAGACACATTTACACCCTCTATTGATCCATTTTGTTTGACTGCACCAAATAGCAGGTGTAAACATGATCTAATTACAATCATGCTTGTCGTTAAATATTCAAGCATTACCCATCAAAAATGGGTAACAACACTTTAGAACAAGGTTCCATTTGTTATTATTGGTTAATAGTTAACATGAAATAATGAAAAATACTTCTAAAGCATTTATAAATCTTAGTTGATGTTAATTTTACTAATACATTATTAAAATCAAAAGCTGTATCTGTTAATATTATTTAATAGACCTGGGGAACCATGATATATCAATAACAGTTTTAAATTTTGTAGGAACTAATCTATATATATATATATATACTAATATACCCATACCCCACTGCGGTGTTTTTATATATAGTTATAGATTATTTAAACTGCTCCCGATCGAGACGGAGTGTCGCCAAACTCAAATCGCCAAACTCAAATTTTATATTTACAACTCTTGATCGGGCTACCTCTGACGTGATACCCATGATGAGAGCGAGCAAGAGTCACCTACCGGATGTTGCGTGCTTCTATTGCTGAAACTTGGCAGCCACAAACATGCCATGAAAGTAGTAGTAGTAGTAGTAGTAGTATACTTTATTGTCCTCAAGGAAAATTGTTATGGACTACATGTTGCTGCAGAAAGCAGAGAACATTACCCATATTCTTTTCTATACTTTGTCTTTCACTGTGAAACAGAACGCGCGTCAAGAGAGACAGCTGACATCGTCGATTGTCCTCTATTTGTTTTTCTTCTCTAGTCACGTTTGATCTCACGAGTCTCCGTGAGATCACGTGTCACTGTGAAATCGTTCCTACAATCGACAAGTGAGTGGTCTCGTGGTCTGGTCGAATCGTCTAGTGTAAGCGTTCAGAAGACTATAAGGCTAAAAATCAGTTGAACTGTCTTTATGTCTGTGGTCTCCCATGGTCTTAAAATCGGTTAAGATCTGAAAATCGTCGAGTGTGCAGCCAGCTTTAGAGAACTGGCAAACATCCGAGCCAGCATTAATTTAAGTATCATTTCATCATGATTTTTTTTTTCTAATAGCTATTAGGGTAGTGATTTCCATTTAAATATGATGAGACCAAGTCTCTCTGTCTACACTGACAGACATGTGACCACACTGGGGTTATCTGACCTGAGCCGAGTTTTCATCATTACTGTAGCTTAAGGGACGTACTTCTGTTTGCATGTCTGTGATAAATTACCACAGTGAGATTTACAGACCAAAGTGTGGATTAGAAGGTTGAAGGAGGTTAATTCATTTCTTGTTGAAAGTGCTCTCTCGATGGGAGCGGGTTCAAATTATATGGTATAAAGTGACTTTTTTGCTATATTGCATATGGGAAATGATGGCTACATATTGATTAACATAATACATATCAGAGAACTTGCCAACATGACCTAAGAGCATCTCATTTAAATTAACAAATGCAGGATATGTGTTAAAGATAACTTCATTACATCCCCTAATGACAGACAGCCCATAGATAAATATTGACCTTATCTGAATTTGTGATGTATGGTTAAACATTTGGACCATGGCCTGGGTTACTCACTTTTTTCTCCATGAATGACTAGTTCCTTCATTTCCGCATGAGTTGAACAAAAGAATAACACTGTGATCTGCAATCATAATTATTTATCCATTTTTGTATGGCAGTTTTTGCTGTAAATTCATAACCACTGAGTACAAGTATGATCTATGTTCCCAATATATACTGTACAAAATATATACTAGATAACTACAGTTAAGATTAGAAGAGTGGGTGACAAAAGAACAGTGCAAATATGGTCATTATTTATTTAAAGGTCCTTAAGAACATTAGCATCCCAAGATATATACAGTTGCCACTCAGTTAGACAGCTGGATAACAATGTCATTTACAGCTCTAATTAATGCAATGCTTCAGTAAATATGTATCCATTCCAAGTATGCTATTCCCAAGAATTATTATGAAATTGTGGTTATTTTTATGTATTATCAAAAGTGCTATATTTCTTAATGAATCCTGAAGTTCTTATGAAGATGTGGGCTGTATAGTTATTATTATAAGATAATTGTTTCTACAGAGTAATTTCCATTATATAAATTTTAATATATATTAAAAATATAATAAATGGAAATTACAATGCTGATGTATGGCAGTAAAAAATTAATTACCTTTATGTGTTTTATATTTATTGAGGTTGTACTATATTATAGCATACACATTTCCATTTATATAATTTTGTAATTGTATTACAATAAATAGTCCATTCAAGTACACACACTAATTATTTATTGTGGCTATCATGCATATATTAAAAGTATAAAATTATATATGAATGTTATCTGAAAATAAAATTGCATTTTATTAGTATGTAAAATTAAATAACTATGTATTATAATATTATAATATATATAAAATATATATATATATATATATATATATATCTATATATATATGAGAAAGAGAGAGAGAGAGAAGAGAGAGAGAATTCTCTGCAAGTATTCCTCCCTGTTGTAGTGCTACCTATTCATTCAAGAAATCTCTAGTCATTTCCCACACATTTCTAAGTCTGGTTCCTGCGCACACATTTACGCTCCTAATTATTTTACATCCTTTCTTTATCATGCCAACGCGCCATCACAAAAGCCCCCTCTTCTTTGTCTCAAAACAAATTGTCGCACATGCTGTGGTATGTCATCAAACCTTTTACGTGCTTCACTTTACGGGCATCAATTCAAAGCGCTCATGCTGGGAGAAAATAAAGCACTGCTGAATCAGTCCTCGGTGGCAGCAATCAAACAATAAAAGCAAAGGTAAAGGGTATCAGGATGTGACCTCTAGGCCTCTTGTCATTTCAGGGGTGGATGGAAATAAATAACATAACAGTAAAAAAAAAAGAGTTAACCTCTCTGGCCTTCCACATTTCAACTAGGACCTTAATAATATATTTAAGATCATGCGTCAAGGGACCTGCTGTCTTCTTCATGAACACACTTGCTTTGTGATGGATAAGTGACCTTTAAAATAGCTTTTTACCTTGGCGATCCTTGTGTTTACCTGGAACGCTCATCAAATGTTTCAAAACGTCTAGGTTACTTGTGTAACCCTCGTTCCCTGAAAGGAGGGAACAGAGACTGTTACGTCAGTGACTGACGAATTGGGCTCTCGCCCGAGAGCCCAATCACCTTTGAGTGTTAACTAAACAAGCCAATGACAGTTGGCGTGCGTGCTTCACCACGCGCACCCCGCCCCGCAGCGCGGGTATAAAAGGAGAGCGCGTGCAAACGCACATCAGTTTTTCGCTGAGGAGCCGAGACTACGTGCCCCGGCCTACAGCGGTGGTACAGCAACTGTGGCACGGGACGTAATGACTCTGTTCCCTCCTTTCAGGGAACGAGGGTTACACAAGTAACCTAGACTTTCCCTTTCAGTCAGTCACGTTCTATGTTACGTCAGTCGTGACTGATGAATTGTGATCCGTATGGAAAACGCCACTATTGTTGACCCCCTCCAGTGCCCTGCGGAAGTTGGCAAGTCCCCCCACACCAGCTGGGTCGGAAGATAGGACAGCGGCTAGGCAGGGGTGTCCGCCAGTGCTGTTCCATATAGTGGTACATTGGATAACACTGGGAAGCGTACCCAGTTGAGAACGCTACGGAAGCCACATCCCGCGCATAGGAGGTATCATGTGGAATTACACATATGGACTGGCCCAGGGCAGTACTACATATGGAAGTCTCTGCGGTAGACTCAACCCACCTGGGGTGAGATCACTACACTGCAGAGATGGCAGTGAACGACTGCCAGGGAAAGACACGGGCTTATCGTGAGGGGAGCCGTACCGTGGAAGATTACACATGTGGGATCACCCGAAGGGGAATCACTACACACGGGCACCTAAACCAGCACAAGGGCTGACCTTGGGCATACACACGAGTGCTGAGCCTGGCGTCTGGCGCCCCGCCACGCCTGACCGCCGAGGGTGCAGGAGGAATTCCACCATGGTTCCCATGGGGAACGAATGAGGAGTCACAAAGCGCACGTATCCGGTCCGTAGAGGGGAATGGCGCAGCAAGCGTGATCGACACCGAGCAGGTCCGGTGTTACTGCCTACCTGAGGCGAGTACACGAGAGGACACGGGCTCTACACGGAGATTATAGAATCTCGCAAACGTGTTAGGCGTTGCCCAGTCGGCAGCTCTACAGATGTCTGCTATCTAGGCGCCCCGCGCCAATGCCCAAGAATATGCCACTCCTCTCGTAGAGTGAGCTGTCACTCCGAGGTGGCATGGTAAACGTTGGGCCTGGTACACCAAGACTATAGCCTCCACTAACCAGTGGGCAAGTCTTTGTTTGGAGACAGCCTTTCCCTTCTGCTGGCCTCCAAAGCAGACAAAGAGCTGGTCTGAGGTCCTGAAGCTCCGCGTACGGTCCACGTAAATGCGCAGAGCGCGAACGGGACAGAGCAGAGTGACGGTTGGGTCTACCTACTCCTGGGGCAGTGTTTGCAAGTTCACCACCTGATCCCTGAAGGTGTGGTGGGAACTTTGGGCACATTTCCAGGTCGGGGTCTCAGGACAACGTTAGAGTTACCCGTTCCGAATTCTAGGCACGAATCGTCGACCGAGAATGCCTGCAGGTCCCCTACCCTCTTGACCGAGGCCAATGCGGTGAGGAGCGCTGTCTTTAATGACAGAAACTTAAGCTCTACTGACTGCAGAGGCTCGAAGGGCTCCTCCTTCAGGGCCATGAGGACCGAGGGGAGATCCAAGAGGGTAACAGGTGAGGGCGCGGTGGATTCAGCCTCCTTGCCCCTCTGAGAACCTGATGATCATGTCGTGCTTCCCTAGAGACTTACCGTCTACTGCATCGTGATGTTCGGCAATGGCGGCAACATACACTTTCAGGTTGGAGGGAGACAGCCTTCGCTCCAACACATGCTGCAGGAAAGAAAGCACGACTGCGATCGGGCATCTACGGGGGTCTTCCCGGCGGGAAGAGCACCAACCGACGAACAGGTTCCACTTCAGCCTGTAAGTGTGTCTGGTAGATGGGGCTCTAGCTGAAGCGATGGTGTTTACTACCGCTGGAGGTAGCCCACCTAGAACCTCCGCGTCCCGTCCAGGGACCATAAGTGGAGATTCCACAAGTCTGGACGCGGGTGCCAGAGGGTGCCCCCTCTCTGAGAAAGGAGATCCCTCCTCAGAGGAATTCGCCAAGAAGGGGCTGTCGCGAGGAGCACTAGTTCCGGAAACCAGGTCCTGGTAGGCCAATAGGCGCCACCAGCAGGACCTGCTCCTCATCCTCCCTGACCTTGCACAGAGTCTGCGCGAGAAGGCTCACTGGGGGAAACGCATATTTGCGTAGGCCCCGAGGCCAGCTGCACGCCAGTGCGTCCGTGCCGAGGGGACCCTCGGCCAGGGAGTAAAACCACTGGCAATGGGACGTGTCCGGGGAGGCAAACAGGTCTACCTGAGCGTCCCCAAAGTGTCTCCAAATCAGCTGGACTCTCTCGGGGTGGAGTCGCCATTCTCCCGGAAGGGCGGGCTGACGTGAGAGCTCGTCGGCTGCACGATTGAGCCCGCCTGGGATGTGAAAGGCGCGAAGCGACCTCAGATGCTTCTGACTCTAGAGGAGGAGATGGTGGGCGAGTTGCGACATGCGACAGGAGCGTAGACCGCCCTGGTGGTTGATGTATGCAACGGTCGCAGTGTTGTCCGTACGGACCAGTACATGCTTGTCGTGTAGCAGCGATTTGAATCGGCGCAGAGCCAGCCATACTGCTTGCACCTCGAGGCAGTTGATAT
>JADLZN010008432.1:221184-240842 GCA_018155175.1 Sinocyclocheilus anophthalmus | reverse complement strand
GTTATTTATTTTTATTTCGAAGACATATGCCGCACCCATTTGTATTGACATTTACTGTATAAAACATTTTTGTGTGTGTTTCCACATGTATTGTAAGGTTCTGGTTTGCTCAGTTTAATTTTTAATTTAATGTAATTTAATTTTTATGATGATGATGATGATGATAATTATTCTGATTCTTCTTCCTCTTATATTATTGTTATTATTATTATTCACCCAGGCAGTGGTGTGTCACAAAGTATCTATAAAACAAGTTAGACATAAATAGAACTACTTACAGCCTAAAAAAAATATTTATTTTCTGTATTGTATTTATTTTCACTTCACTTAGTCAAATTCACTTAGTCTACTTTTTATTTGATTTATTTCAAGTATTTTTAATGTTTTAGTTTCCTTTTAAGTTTTATAATATCTATAACAACCCCACTTCCTGGTTCTACGTTGTTCTGATTTATCTTTTTGTTTGTGAATAAATTAAGCATATAGCCTTAGTTCTGGCAGGTTACGTGAGTCAAGCTTGCGTCGGCTGACTCTCAGCTGATCCACATCTACCATAGGAATACGACGCCTAGCACGGCATTCCTATATAAGGTCTATTCAGAATTATTCAGCAGCTTTAATCGCTTGCTCAGGAGCAAATCATCCTCCTCCATCCCCAACTTCTCCTTTCACCACAGTCAGGACTTGGCTTTCTGATAATCCTTGCTAATCAGACTCCTTTATCTTGAATAAAGTGTTACACTTAAATATCATTAAGTAAACATTAATGAATATGCATTTGTCGTCTGTTTAACCTGGGGGGTATTTCGGCTTGCCTGCTCATTCATGTAAGGTTTTTGCCCAGAACAGAACTATAGTGCCAATCCAAACTGTATGTTAAGTGTCAATCATTTTGACGATAGTTGTCCTGACAGAAATAAAAAATCAAACCATCAATGCCTGTACAAAACTATGGGAAAGTCAATCAAACTGTTTGTTTGAGGTTAAACTTGTATATTAAGCATTTAAGCATGTGTGTACTGGTTTTGAGGAGGTGGCAGACGATGTGGGGGGTAAAACAATAATCTGACAGAGATTAACCACTTCATTTATCTGTTCCATCAGCTCATCCATTAATGATGTTACCCACAACCAGGCACCTGGGGGGTTTCGGGGGAAGACAGCACTGCTGTTATAATCTGCATATTCTCATGCCCCCAAGAGATTGATATATCAAAGATATCTGAAGTTTGCATTATTTGGTTGCTGTATTAGTGTGTGTGTGCCCTTCCACACTTATACCGGTGTTTAAACAGTAATCACACATGTAACAAGGCTCCCTTCAGAAATTAACCAGAGAGAAAGACTCAGATGTGAGAAATATGATAAAGGCGCTTGCACCTGCATTGGGTGGAGGAGGCTGTGGGATGGAAGGATAGCAAGTTATGCAGTCTTTTCAAATTAAGCTTTCATTGTGCTTGTTCACAGAGAAACAGGTTCTCTGTACAATGATTCTCACTTTATGCTTCCCTCAGATGTCGAGAATGATACTTACAGCTCTAAATATTAAACATATATTATTGAAACAACAGATGTCAGCAAAACAGGATCAAACTCTCTTAAATGTACAACTGTTCTCTGTTACCCATCAGAGCAGATCTTTTCATCTCATCATTTAATTTCATTCTTCCATGTCTATTTTTGATCCACCCCCACTCTGTGTCTCTTTTCATACCTCTTTTCCATCATCTTCACTCAATCACTCTCTGTCTGTTAGCAGTTACCATGTTTGTTTTAAAGATTTTCCTCTCTGCAGCTCAAACACTTCGGATTTATTTTACCACTGCCGTCATTCAACCTGGTGTAAGGTTGTAAAGATCCTGACCAGACCATTATGCAGTACATAATGGTGCCCCACAGTTGTGTCCAATGTTTCTAAATTTTTCATGCACATGTTATAATGGCTTCCTTTCATGCTGTAGACCACGAAATAGCAACTGACTTACAGTTTTCACAAAAACAAAATAAATTATAAAATGATAAACCTCACAACTGAGCCTTTAAACCATTTTTTAAGAAAAGAGAGTTGAAGTATAACTTATGATATTAATTTAAAACGGGGTTATGTGGGTGGATTTTCGCATTGGTCGGAACAAAACTGCAGATGGGATTATTGAAAATGAACATTCATTCTCTGCCAGCAGGAGGCGCTTTTGGAACATCAGAAATACAGCGGTTTCCACGGTAACGGCTATAAAACAAAGCAATGCTGCCATTAACGCGTCGTTATCAGATAAAATGAAAAAGCCATCGAAACTTTTCTGAAGACAGTCGGTTCCCTAATTAGTGAGAATGAGAAAAGTGTGAAAAAATATCGTCTATATTGACGAGGAAAGTCCACTGATAATGAGTTACCAGCATAAGCCTGTGTGCAAAGCCTGTCTAATTCTAAACTTTAAAATACACTTATTTTAGTTATTTTAACTACAAATTTAAATAAAAAAAAAACAATGAAAAGGAAATTATACATTTACACACTTAAGGATTATATCAACCAAAAAAGTAAATGCGTATGTGTCCTCTATTTGGGGTCTTTGAATACGTAGCAGATTTAAAACAATAAACCTTAATAAGCACTGTTGCTCACTATTAAATTACGCTTCAGATGCCATGATATGTTATTTGCTACAAGCAGGATACCACGAGAAGTGTGTTCAACTCAGACAACAGGCGGTTGTCGTGGTGATAAACCACTTAAACAGCAACCACTTGTGCGTCCGCGTTGAACGCGCATCTCGCATATAAAAAGAATTTAGGGGGCCCTTGGCTTTTGGGGGCCCAAGGGGGTCGCCTACCTTTGCCTAATGGGCCCAGTCCACCTCTGGAAGAAACGATGGGGACGTGGCTAACATAAACAGTATTTAATGAGAGAATCACAGGGGTAAATCCACAAAAGGATCAGGAGTAAACACACGTAATCCAACAAGTAGACCCAACAAACACAGACTGCACAGACTGGGGCTAAATACACAGGATAACGAGGGACAAGACGAGACAAACCTGACATCAATGAACAATCAACGTGAGGGAGAAACTGGGTCACAGGGAGCACAGGTCTGACAATTGCAGGCTAGGTTATTTATTTTTCTTTTTTTTGCCTCAGCTGCAAAAAAAAAAAAAAAAAAATTCCATTTTAAGCCAAAGCAGAAATAGAACTAGTCACGTTTAAATGAAGCCGTTTTTTTTGAATACATCAGTTGAAGTGAATGGTCAAAGAAGGACCTCTGATAAAGACAGCACTTGTTAATTCATAAGGCAAGGGTGTCCAAACTCGGTCTTGGAGGGCCAGTGTCCTGCAGGTTTTTAGCTCTAATTGTTCAAACACCTGCTGGAGTTTTCTAGTATGCCTAGCAAGACCTTATTTAGAAATTTAACATTACATCACTTGCTCAGTAGTGATGAAGTTCAGTGAATGGGTGCTGTCAGAATTAGATTTTAAACAGCTGATAAGACATCACAATAATTCACAAGCAATTAACGTGACTCTAGTCCATCAATTAACATCTTGTGAAATGAAGAGCTGCATATTTGTAATAAACACATCCATCATTAAGATGTTTTAACCTCAAACCATTGCTTTAGACTATATTGTTTTCTCCAGTGAAAAGGTTGTCTTGTCTGAATCAGTAAATATGCACAGATCAAGCACCGATTTTTAGCCAGAAGCGATTAAGAAGTTAAATATGTCTTTAAGGATGGACATGCAGTTTTTCACTTCAAAATATGTTAATTGATGGACTGGAGTTTTGTGGATTATTGTGATGTTTTTTTCAGCTGTTTTAACTCTCATTCTGATGGCACCCATTTCACTGCAGAGGATCTGTTGGTGAACAAGGGATGCAATGCTAAATTTCTCCAAATCTGTTTTGATGAAAAAACAAACTCTTCTAGTTCTTGGATGGCCGAGGGAGTACATTTTCAGCTAATTTTCAAGTTTGGGTGATCTATTCCTTTAAGTCACCACCTACTGAAGTCACTGAAAAGTCACTTTACTGTGCATGTTTATATTTATATTTGGATGTATTGGTATGTTTCTATATGTATGTAAGGATAATTAATACTAGCTTTTATGGAAAATTAAATTCAGTTTACAAGCAAAAAAAAAAAAAAAAAATTTTTGTTTTTTTTTAAAAACTTTCCTTCCTGATTCCTTAAAAAAACAACGACCTTGCCTTCTTCGTACTAAATCTCACCATGCAAAGGCGACAGGACCCTAGGGCAGTGTTTATTTCAGAATAGATGGCAAGCAATTAAAGGGATGTTCACCTAAGTGTCTCTGTGACAAGAATAGGTACTTGCTACAGACAAACCAAAGACAAATCAATACTGCTGGGAAGACGAAAACAGCATGAGCTAAAACAGTAAAAAAACAACAACCTAGCACAGCCCTTTGCATAATTATTGTGGCTGCTTGCATGAATTGAATGAACAGAGAAGATAACACAATGAATGTGTGTTCAGGACAGTTGCAGACTGGTTAAGCAGTTCCTCTGTTGCTCAGGATTGTAATCGAGCTGTCAAGAGTGGAAAAAGAAGTGAGGTCTGATGGAGGAAGAAGATAAAATTAGTTCTTTTCTTTGGTTCCTTTTCATTTTTTTGTGCCTTGTCATATTGCAGCAACACAGTGATTTAGTGAGTGATTTATTCAGTTGTGAAATCAGAGAACATTCCTGTTAAAAAACAACAACAAAAACAAAGTATTAAACTTGGTCACAGATACGCATTTGAGACAATTGTAAACAGGGTGTAAACAAGGTTTGAAGGACACAAATATTAGACATTTTGAACCTAAAAATCAATTGTCTTTATGCTACGAATTGCACTGACAAAAAAACAAAAAAAACACTGACTCAAGCATGCACATCGACCATTTTGTAACATGAAAAGCATAGTCGGTTTAATTGAGAGTTAAATTGGGAGGAGAGACTGGAGGGAAAAGTCTGTTTTAAACTGAAGGAGCTGTCTGCTCTAGTCTGACCTGTACATGGAGGTGAGTGTATTAATACTTGGCTTGTTAATGCATCTGTGCAGAGGGAGAAAGTGACCTTTTCTCACAGGGACTAAAAGACTCTAATTAGCTGCTGAAAGGGAAGATCAAATCAACAGCTGCTGTACACATGCAAGGAAGATATGAAACCGTGCTCAGAATCCACATACAGACGGCAATACTCTCAGCATGATCACAACCGTACTTCATGCTGATGCCATTTTGAACTTATTAAGATATTTGTAGCAGTAGATGATAGCGTTTTTACAGTTATTAAGTTTAGCAGCGACATGTTATAGTACTATTATTGGTCAAAAGTCATTCATTTCTATTACTGCCACTCATATTCTGGAGACCGTAGAGATCCACCCCCTCCTAAGCCTAAATTAAGAACAAACGGGAAATGGTGGCATTAAGGCATATACGGTACGTGATAGAAGAACATTTTAGTTTACAATCTTGCTGCCTTACCTCTTCTAAACATGAATGACAAAATTATACAATGTGAAGGTGTGAGCTCAACAATGCCTGCTGCTGCTTTAGCTCGATCTTAATGAGTGAAAACATGCTGCATCTCTGAGGTTTTCTCCATGTTGAATCAAAACATTTGCAGCCTTATGATAAAATTGTTTAAATTCATTTTTGCCTCATCAACCTACAATCCACACCCAATGATGACTGGGAATGAAAAAAGTCAGGAAAATCTACACCAGCTCAGTGTTACTTTAATATTATTTATATACTGTTATAGAATTTATTAATATTTTGAATAACCCTTTTTTATATTTTCAGTTTTTATTTTAAATTCATTTAAATTTTTGTTTGTATTTTGAGCTTTTGTATTTACATTTTTAAATATTTTATATGGCTTTAATTTAAAACCTTTAATCAGGTTTATTTGTAGTCATTTTAGTACTTACGTTTTAAATTATTTCAGTTAGTTGCCAAAGCAATGTTTGTAATTTTCATTTTAAGTTTTTCAAGACAAGTTAACAATAACAACACAAGCTAGAATTTATTTTCTCTTTGTATTGTATAAAACACACTGGATGACAGTAATACATAAGAATCAACCTTTAAAGTGGTAATTCAATGCTGGCAAGATGGGCTTTTGATAAATCTTTGCTATCTATGTAGCAGTAGAAAAGCATAGATTTAAACTGGCGCTAAATGACTAGAGAAAAAGGGTGGCACTCCTTTTTGCCAAAAAGGTAGGAAAACTTCAACACCCATAATGCATTGGGTTCGCTCCGACAGAAGTACAATCTGTAGTTTGCCACTGTAACAAAACAAAACTGGTTGAAAATCAGCAAAGCTACCCTTTAAATAAAGGGTCATGCTGATGCTAATATGCTAATGCATCACTATAACATATTTAGGCCTAAAGTTGATTTATCATGAAATGAATCGATGAATTATAACTGAAGTATTTAAAAAAAAGCTGAAATCAGACACTGCCAAAGCAACAAAAAAAAAAAGTGTAACCTCTCATTTAAAAGTCAATGATTAAAAAGTTCAGTCTCACGGGGCAATAGTCAATTTGAACCAAGAATGACTCACTCGATCTGAACCATCCGCCTGTTCCCATAATGACTCGCTCCTTCACAGCACAGTGCCGGAGAATAACAAGAGATTGGAGGGAGTCTATAAGCAGTGTACTAGCTGCAATAGGACTCCCAGAAGTATGGACAGGAGAGCCTGGAGAGCAGAGAGGGGCTCTGTCAGAAACCGGGAAAGTGCCACGCAGATATAAATTAGCCTATGTTGTTGAAGGGGTCCCCAGCTGGCTCCCCTGCACACGGAGAATAATGACACCAATTTTCTCTTCCCCTCCCTGCCATCGCCACACATCAAAGTCACCAAGTTGGAAATAAAACCCAGTTATCCTTCTCTCACAGCTGTGCACCTTAGCCTGTTGATGTATTATCACGCACACAAACACAAATCACTAATTGTCTATCGTTCTCGTGAGGTTAAGATGAGGCTAAGTTACAGGTGAGGATAGCGAAAAAAAATGCTAGCTTTGAAAAGCTGGCAATTAAGTTAAGTTTAGACTGTTTCAAATTCCTGCTGCTTTGCCGTTCCCACCTGTCAAACATATTCATTATCACATCTCCTCACATCAGAGACAACACAATCATGAGGTAACAGTTATTCTTTGGGTTCAAATACACCTGGAAAAGATAAGAGACGTTGGATTTTAGAATACTTTCAGACATTTTAACAAAGCTTTTTACCAAAAATCTTTCCTAATTTAGAAACAGATATATCTGATATAGATATATACAGCTGTTATGCACCAGTCACTCTTTTTACGATTTCCTCTCATCAGGGGCCAGCTGCACCAGCTGTGCGTAAGTTAAACTTTAGCTTAATTGTGGCATAAATTGGCACTAGGTTACTAAATATTTGGTAACTAAATATTGATGGGATCTCAAAAAAATTATATACACTACTGTTTGTGGTCTGTAAGATTTTTTCAAATGTTTTTGTAAAAAGTCTCTTATTTTATTTGTAATTGTAATTATTTGTAATTTTTCCTGTGATGATGACAAAGCGAATTTTCAGCAAGCTTTAATCCGTCTTCAGTGTCACATGATCCGATATAGCTATATATCTTATCTATCTATCTATCTATCTATCTATATATCGATCTATCTACTATTCTATCTATCTATCTATCTATCTATCTACTATCTGTGTGTGTGTGTGCATGTGCTGCTGCGGCTGACCGGACCACAAAACCGACATAAGTGTCAATTTCCAAAATTGTTCAGATTTGTAAATCAATCTGAAAGCTAAAAAAAAAAAAAAAAAAAAAAAAAAAAAAAAAAAAAAAAACATGGAATAAATAAACTTTCACTTGATGTTGTTTGTTAGGATTAGGACATATTTGGCAGAGATACAATATTTGAAAATCTGGATCTGAGGGTGCAAAAAAAAAAAAAAAAATCAAAATACTGAGAAAACGCCTTTAAAGCTGTCCCTTCGTCACAAATGGGTTCTAGCAGTTGAAATATTACAAATCAAAATTAAGTTTTGATATATTTGCTGTAGGTAATTTACAAAATATCTTCATGGAACAGTATCTTTACTTAATATCCTAATGATTTTGGGCATAAAACAAAAATCAATAATTTTGACCCATACAAATGTATTTTTGGCTATTGCTACAAATATACCCCAGCGATTTAAGATTGGTTTTGTGGTCCAGGGTCACACATGGATACTGACACCAAACCTTTAAATGGACATTTATATATGATTTAATGGTAACACTTTAGATTAGGAAACAGATTAAGAGTTTTCACTCAATAAACACCTAATTTGCTGAATATTAATAGTTAGTAAGGTAGTTGTTAGTTTAGGTATTGGGTAGGTTTAGGGATGTAGAATATGGTCATGCAGAGTAAGACATTAATATGTGCTTTATAAGGACTTATAAATAGCCAATATGCTAGAAATATGCATGGTAAGTTAATAGTGACAATTTCAAATCTCTTGAATATAATAATTTTTGTAACATTGTGAATGTCTTTAATTCACAATTTACTGCATCCTTGCTTAATAAAAGAAAGTCTAACTGACCCCAAACCTCTAAACAATATTTGATATATAATGTAATAAAAAAAGAAGTCAAAATAAATATATATAATTTATTGCCCATTATTCTTTTTAGATACAGTTCCATGGTTTCATTTTTACACACAGAAATAGCCTTTTTAGTTTATATATTGTATTTCAGTGGAAATATAATTTACTTGACCGTTTATTATTACACATGGCAAAGATGTTACAAAAAATGTACAGCTTTTCAGCACTTCTATTTACAAATGTGGAGACTTCTTATTGGATCAATAAAAGTAAACGACGTATCATGTGACTGCGAATCTATTTACAGAGATCTTACGACCTGCTAGCCAAGTACTGTCTTAAGAACAAATTGTGAAATCAAATGAGAAATTAAGAACAAACTAAATAGTTACTGAACTCCTAGTGTGAACTTTACATACCAGTTCAAGAAAGACCACCTGAACAGCTGGAGTAATCCAACCAAAAACAACCACACTTTTTTTTCATCCTTTTAGACTGTTCAGGTAGTGCCCTTGTCCAGTGGTTGCCCTTCTAAAGAAGTGTTTGGAGAAAAGGACAGAGGCAGGACAGAGGGACATGGCGTGTGGTGAGATAGACAGAGAACAGGGGCCGCCTACCTCATCCATCTCCTCCCATCACAGACTTTCTTCTATTAAAGTTATTTATTTATTCTTTCTATTTTAAGCCTATTTATGCTGCAGGCGACTCCTCATTATCTGCCTGCGGCTCTGCAGGGATGACAGGAAAGGATCCCCTAAAAAACCGAGCAAGGGATGACCCTGCCCTCCCTCTCATCCCCCTCTTCTCTCCACGCACTGCTAAATTGCCTATTATTTCTCCATTTCAGCCCGTCTTGTGTCCCCTCTGTCGGCACATTAATGACAGGTGAGGAGAGCGTCGACGCGCTTCTCCTCACTATGCAGACGCTCATTAAACAGAGAGGATGCTTAATGCTGTGGAGCTGAGCAGTTTAAGAAAACGCAGTCAGAGAAGACGCTGTCTGCCTGGATTCCTCTCCGACTCACTCAATGACTTTTCAAGAGCAAAGCAGATGTGGCACCCCGTCCAGGCCCCAGAGGACAACATCTCCCACAATTCCCTGTGAATATGCAGATACTTAAAAGCATTGCCAAGCTGTTGATGAATAATGAGAGGATTGATGTGGCAGGCATCCCTCTGTCCTCTTGTGTCTCTGCGGACTCAAAGTATAGAATTAAATGCATAAGTGCATTGAACACTCTTCAGTGTATGAGAGTGTATAAGAGATATACTTTTGGTTATATGTGGCCTCAGCACATTTCTTCTATAATTTGTCTTCATATTCAGTACCAGACATAAAGGCATTTCTTCTATGCTAACTATATTCAAAGCCTGCAAAAAGCATAGTGAACGTGAACATTATATATGAACACTGATATAATGTTCATATATAAAGAACACTGATATAATTTTGTAGACTGAACAACACTAATATAACACTTCATAGGAAGTGTAGAGGGAAATTTACCACACTGTGACTAAATGAGCAGAAGATGTAACTATTACAGTACCATATATATAATAGTTAAGAAACAAATTCGGTATACATACTGTATATGTTTCTTAACTATTATATATATGCAAATGAATCATTTATTGTCATTCTAAACATTTTAATTATTTATTTTTTTTTATTTTTTATATTAATTATTAATATTGAATCGTGTACATATATTATAATAGTATATTTATATTTTAATAGACCTTACCGTGACAAAGTTTGAGGTCAGAACCCTCAGTTACACCTTTTTTTTAAAACTTTTTGAACTTCTTGGAACTTTTTGGATCTTTAAAAATTTTAATTCATTAAAGAATCCTATAAAAAATATAAAGGTTTTCCCCAGAATACTATATGATACATAGAATTTTTTCTTAAGGCCACCCAAATCAGGATATGAAATGCTTTCTGAGGTCAGGTACACGAAGCCTGGAGTAATTCACTGCGACAATTCAGCATGGGTATTATTCAGGACCTAACACCTATCAAATATGTGAAGTTTTGGGGCAGATTGACACTGGCATTCCTGGTTACAAAAACTTCCTCTTCACTGCATTACTATCATGCGTTCGCACTTAGCTAAGGTTTTGCTCCAATGTTTCACATGTTTTCTAGTGTGTGCTAGCAATTTTCACTTGTTGACGATTTTTAATATGTTCCTATGAGTCCATAACAGTGTTAAACATGTCACTTTTTGTTGTCAGCAGGTGGCGCTATGACTATAACTGAATTTGGGCATGGGTATTTGTTCAGGACATAACACCTATCAAATGTGTGAAGTTTGGGGCAGATTGTACACTGCATGCCTGAGTTATAGCATGCTTTAGCACTTAGCTAAGTGTTGCTAGCATGTTTCAGTATGTCTTTAGCGTGTTGCCAGCCTATGAAACAGTTGCTGATGCTTTTTAATATGTTCCTAGTAGTCCATAACAGTGCTTAAACATGTCATTTCCTGTTGTCAGCAGGTGGCGCTATGTCTATAACCGAAAACAGGCACGTAGATGTGTTCAGGACAGGATTCTTATCAACATGTGTTAAATTTGGGGCTGATTTGGACACTGCATGCCTGAGTTACAGTAACTTCTTGTTTCACTGCATTAATAGCATGCTTTAGCACTTAGCTAAGTGATGCTAGCGGTTTTTTGTATGTTTCTAGTATATTGCAAGCCTATGTAACAGTTGCTGACGAATTTTGATATGTTCCTAGGAGTCCATAACAGTGCTAAACAAGTAACTCCTCTTGCCATCAGGAGCCGCTATGATTATAGCTGAATTTGCATGGGTATTTGTTCAGAACATAACACCTATCAAACATGTGAAGTTTGAGGCAGATTGGACACTGCATTCCTGAGTTACAGTAACTCCTTATGAACTGCCTTAAATACACGCTTCAGTACTTAGCGAGTGTTGCTATCATTTTTTTAGTATGTTTCTAGCGTGTGCTACTAGTTAACACTTGCTGACACTTTTTAATATGTTCCAGGAGGCCCATAACAGTGCTAAACAGTACTTCCTGTTTCCAGCAGGTTGGCGCAATGACTTTAACCTAAAACCGGCAGTAGATTTTTTTCCGAGACAGGCCTTTTATCAAACTTGTTAATTTGGGCAGCTTGACACTGCGTGCCTGATTCCGAGTACCTCCCCTCTTTCAATGCATTAATAGCATGCTTTAGCACTTAGCTTAGTGTTGCTAGCATGTTTTAGTATGTATCTAGCATTTTGCCAGCCTATTTAACACTTGCTGACGATTTTTAATATGTTCCTAGGAGTCCATAACAGTGTTAAGCATGTCACTTCCTGTTGCCAGCAGGTGGCGCTATGTCTATAACTGAAAACGGGCATGTAGATGTGTTCAGGCCAGGACTCTACTCAAACATGTGGGGGGTGAAGTTTTAGGCAGATTGGGCTTTGTATGCATGAGTTACAACAACTTCCTGTTTCACTGCATTAATAGCATGCTTTCGCACTTAGCTAAGTGTTGCTAGCATGTTTTAGCATGTTGCTTGCCTATTTAACACTTGCTGACACTTTTAATATGTTCCTAGGAGGCCATAACAGTGTTAAACATGTCACTTTTTGTTGTCAGCAGGTGGCGCTATGACTATAAATTAATTTGGTTATGGGTTTTTGTTCAGGACATAACACATTTCAAATGTGTGAAGTTTGTGGCAGATTGGACACTGCATGCCTGAGCTACAATAACTTCCTGTTCACTGCTTTAATACCATGCTTTAGCACTTAGCTAAGTGTTGCTAGCATGTTTTAGTATGTTTCTAGTGTGTTGCTAGCCTATTTTACACTTGCTGATGCTTTTTAATATGTTCCTAGGAGTCCATACAGTGTTAAGCATGTCACTTCCTGTTGCCAGACGGTGGCGCTATGAGAATAACTGAATTAGGGCATGGGTATTTGTTCAGGACATAAAACCTATCAAACGTGTGAAGTTTGGGGCAGTTTGGACACTGCATGCCTGAGTTACAAAAACTTCCACTTTCACTGCATTAATATCATGCTTTAGCACTTGGCTAAGTGTTGCTAGCATGTTTCAGTATGTTTTTAGCGTGTTGCCAGCCTATGAAACAGTTGCTGAAGATTTTTAATATGTTCCTAGGAGTCCAAAACAGTGCTAAACATGTCACTTCCTGTTGCCAGAAGGTGGATCTATAGACTAACTTAATTTTGTCATGGAATTTGTTCAGTACATAACACCTACCAAATGTGTGAAGTTTGGGGCAGATTGGACACTGCATGCCTGAGTTACAGTAACTTCTTGTTTCACTGCATTAATAGCATGCTTTAGCACTTAGCTAAGTGTTGCTAGCTTGTTTTAGTATGTTTCTAGCATGTTGCTAGCCTAGTTACACTTCTGACCCTTTTTAATATGTTCCTAGAGTCCTAACAGTGTTAGCATGTCACTTCCTGTTTCCAGCAGGTGGCGCTATGACTATAACTGAATTTGGGCATGGGTTTTTGTTCAAGACATAACACCTATCAAACGTGTGAAGTTTGGGGCAGATTGGACACTGCATGCCTGAGTTACAGTAACTTCTTGTTTCACTGCATTAATATCATGCTTTGGCACTTAGCTAAGTGTTGCTAGCATGTTTTCGTAAATTTTTCTAGCGTGTTGCTAGCCTATTTTTCACTTGCTGATGCTTTTTAATATGTTACTAGGAGTCCATAACAGTGCTAAACACGTCACTTCCTGTTGCCAGCAGGTGGCACTATAATTATAACTGAATATTGGCATGGTTTTGTTCAGACAAACCTATCAAACGTGTGAAGTTTGGGGCATATTGGACACTGCATTCCTGAGTTACATTAACTTCTTGTTTCACTGCATTAATAGCATGCTTTAGCACTTAGCTAAGTGTTGCTAGCTTGTTTTAGTATGTTTCTAGCATGTTGCTAGCCTATTTAACACTTGCTGACACTTTTTAATATGTTCCTAGGAGTCCATAACAGTGTTAAGCATGTCACTTCCTGTTGCCAGAAGGTGGCGCTATGAGAATAACTGAATTTGGGCATGGGTTTTTGTTCAGGACATAACACATATCAAATGTGTGAAGTTTGTGGCAGATCGGACCTTGCTTGCCTGAGTTACAGCAACTTCCTGTTTCATGGCGAAACATCAAACTTTGTCAGGCCGCCAAGGACACGCCCCTTGATGAAAACTCAAAATCTTCGCAATTTAACGTCACAAAGGCCTTATGATGACCCTCACCAAATTTGAAGATGATCCGATTAAAACTGTAGGAGGAGTTCGTCAAAGTACGAGGCCTGGAAATGTCAAAAACTGCACAAAAATTGTACAGTAAATTGAAAATAACGTACATCCTGTTGGGTTTTGGGTTTTGTACCAAGAGACTTTTTTGTAGGCAAGGGTGTGTTACATATGTGTACCGATTTTCGTACATGTACGTAAAACGTAGCTCGAGGAGCACTCTGTTGAAATTTTACAGGTGGCGCTATCGAGCCGTTTTGCCACACCCACCTCTGAAACCCATATCAGATGTAAATTTTCGCCAGTTCTGACACCTGTGGAAAGTTTCATGAGTTTTGGAGAATGTTTAGGCCCTCAAAAATGCGATTCACTTTGGAGAAGAAGAAGAAGAAGAAGAATAATAAGAAACGGAGCAATTCCAATAGGGTCCTCACACCATCGGTGCTCGGGCCCTAATAAATAATAATAATAATAATAAAATATAATAATAATACACGGAGCAGATACAAGAGGGTCCTCGCACCACCGGTGCTCGGGCCCTAATAATAATAATAAATATAGCTAATTAAATCTCAAGCAGCGATGACGGGCCCTCGCACCCGGGCTCAAACCGCCAGCGGGCGCTTTAGTACGACAGCGAATGGCAAGCAATATGCCTTTAAAGGGTAAATGAAGGATGAATATGTCAAGCATTTATCTGTGCCAAGTCTTCCTGCATGTCCAGCTTGTGGGCTATGACTATAACTGATTTTGGCATTATATTCTTCATCCAGCACTTTTTATCAAACATATAAATTTGTGCCGATTGAACACGGTATGTTTGAGTTAGTGTAAAGCATGATGTGTCCTATTGACAACAGGTGGTGCTATGATTATAACTTAATATTGGCATTTACATGTTTTCAGGCCAGGATTCTTATGAAATATTTTAAGTTTAGGGCAGATCAGACATTGCATTTTTAAGTTAGTGTAAAGCAAGTCATTTCCTGTTGCATGCAGGTGGCGCTATGATTTTATTGGAATATTGGCCTTTAGATGTGTTCAGGCCAGGACTCTTATCAAACATGTGAAGTTTGGGGAAGATCGGACATTTTATGCCTGAGTTACAAAACTTTTATTCCCATGGCGAGACATCAATATTTGTCATGGCGCCATGGACACGTCCTTTAACGAAAACTCAAGATCTTCGCAATTTAACATCGCAAAGGCCTTTAGATTAGAATGAAAACTTTGGTTGTTCATCCGAATTAATCTCTAGGAGGAGTTCGTTAAAATACAACGTCTGAAAATGGCAAAAATTACACACAATTTGCAGAGAAAATTAAAAATAACCGACTTCCTGTTGGCTTTCGGATTTTGCTCCGATATACTTTTTTGTAGGTATTGGTGTGTTACATATGTGTTCCGATTTTCGTACATGTACGTGAAACGTAGCTCGAGGCGCACTCCGTTTAAATTTTACAGGTGGCGCTATCGAGCCTTTTTGCCACACCCGATTAAATATTGGCTTTAGACGTGTTCAGGCCAGGACTCTAATCAAACATATTAAGTTTGAGGCAGATTGGACATTGTATGCATGAGTTACAACAACTTCCTTTTTCATGGCGAGACATCGAAATTTGTCACGGCGCCATGGACACGTCCTTTAACGAAAACGCAAGATCTTCACAATTTAACATCGTAAAGGCCTTTAGATTAGACTGACCAAAAAAAAATTTAGTTGACATCAAATTTCTCGGAGGAGTTCGTTACAGCGTAAAACATGTCACTTCCCGTTGCCAGCAGGTGGCGCTATGACTATAACTGACTATGGGCATGAAGATCTGTTCAGGTCAGTAGTCTTATCAACGTGAAGTTGGGGGCAGATTGGACATTGTATGTCTGAGTTATAGCAACTTCCTTTTTCATGGCGAAGCATCGAAATTTGCCAGGCCGCCACGGACACGCCCTTCGATGAAAACTCTAGATCTTCGCAATTTAACATCGCAAAGGCCTTTAGATTACACTGTCCAGGTTTGGTGTTGATCTGAATTCATCTCTAGGAGTATTTTCCGTTAACGTTTTTTTTTAAACAACGTGGAAAATGGCACATATGACACAAAAATTTGCCGAAAAATAAAAAATACCGACTTCCTGTTAGGATGCGATTTCGCACCAGGCGACTTTTGTGGTAGGTATTGGTGTGTTACATGTGTGTACCGATTTTTGTACATGTACGTGAAATGTAGCTCGAGGGGCACTTCGTTGAAATTTTACAGGTGGCACTATCGAGCCATTTTGGCACACCCACTTTTGAAACCCATATCAGATGTAAATTTTCGCCACTTCTGATGCGTGTGCAAAGTTTCATGACTTTTTGAGCATGTTTAGGCCCTCAAAAATGCGATTGATCTTAGAGAAGAATAATAATAATAAAAATAAATAATAATAATAATAAACTACAGATACAAAGGGTCTCCGCACCACAGGTGCTCCGGCCTAATTAAAGCTGCAAGCTGCGATGAACGGGCCCTCGCACCCGGGCTCACCGCCAGCGGGCGTCTTTAGTAAGACTGCGAACGGCGAGCAATATGCATTTAAAGTGGTAAATGAAGGAGGAATATGTCATAGTAATTTATATGTGCAAATCTTCCTACTGCAAGCTGGTGGCGCTATGACTATAACTGGATTTTGGCATGTAGATTTCTTCAGTCCAGCACTTTTATCAAACATATGAAATTTGGTGCAGATTGAACATGGTATGTTTGAGTTAGTGTAAAGCATGATGTGTCCTATTGCCAACAGGTGGCGCTATGATTATAACTGAATATTGGCCTTTAGATGTCTTCAGGCCATGACTCTTTCCAAATATGTGAAGTTTGGTGCAGATCGGACATTGCATGTTAAAGCTAGTGTAAAGCAAGCCATTTCCTGTTGCATGCAGGTGGCGCTATGATTTTATTGGAATATTGGCCTTTAGATGTGTTCAGGCCAGGACTCTTATCAAACATGTGAAGTTTGGGGAAGATCGGACATTTTATGCCTGAGTTACAAAACTTTTATTTCCATGGCGAGACATCGAAATTTGTCAGGCCGCCACGGACACGTCCTTTAACGAAAACTCAAGATCTTCGCAATTTAACATCGCAAAGGCCTTTAGATTATACTGAACAACTTTGGTGTTCATCTGAATTAATCTCTAGGAGGAGTTCGTTAAAATACAACGTCTGAAAATGGCAAAAATTACACACAATTTGCAGAGAAAATTAAAAATAACCGACTTCCTGTTGGCTTTCGGATTTTGCTCCGATATACTTTTTTGTAGGTATTGGTGTGTTACATATGTGTTCCGATTTTCGTACATGTACGTGAAACGTAGCTCGATGCGCACTCCTTTGAAAATTTGTAGATGGCGCTATCGAGCCATTTTGCCACACCCGATTAAATATTGGCTTTTAGACGTGTTCAGGCCAGGACTCTTATCAAACATGTGAAGTTTGGGGAAGATTGGACATTTTATGCCTGAGTTACAAAAGCTTTTATGCCCGTGGCGAGACATCGAAATTTGTCACGGCGCCATGAACACATCCTTTAACGAAAACTCAAGATCTTCACAATTTAACATCACAAAGGCCTTTAGATTAGACTGACCAAAAAAATTTAGGTTTACATCAATTCTCGGAGGAGTTCGTTACAGCGTAAAACATGTCACTTCCTGTTGCCAGCAGGTGGCGCTATGACTATAACTGAATATGGGCATGTTGATCTGTTCAGGTCAGGAGTCTTATCAAACATGTGAAGTTTGGGGCAGATTGGACATTGCATGTCTGAGTTATAGCAACTTCCTTTTTCATGGCGAAGCATCGAAATTTGCCAGGCCGCCACGGACACGCCCTTCGATGAAAACTCTAGATCTTCGCAATTTAACATCGCAAAGGCCTTTAGATTACACTGTCCAGGTTTGGTGTTGATCTGAATTAATCTCTAGGAGGAGTTCGTTAAAGTACAACGTGTGAAAATGGCAAATATGACACAAAATTTGCCGAGAAAATAAAAAATAACCGACTTCCTGTTGGGATTCGGATTTCGCACCAGGAGACTTTTTTGTAGGTATTGGTGTGTTACATGTGTGTACCGATTTTCGTACATGTACGTGAAACGTAGCTCGAGGGGCACTCCGTTGAAAGTGAATAGGTGGCGCTGTCGAGCCATTTTGCCACACCCACTTCTGAAACCCATATCAGATGTAAATTTTCGCCACTTCTGAGGCGTGTGCAAAGTTTCATGACTTTTTGAGCATGTTTAGGCCCTCAAAATGGCTATTGATCTTAGATATAATAATAATAATAATAATAATAATAAATTAAAGCTGCAAGCAGCGATGAACGGGCCCTCGCACCCGGGCTCACCGCCACCCGTGGACTTTTAGAAAACAGCAACGTGGTCACTATGCATAAGTGGTTAAATATAGGAGGATATGGTCAAAGCATTCATATTTGCCAAACTTCCTGCTGCCAGCTGTGGCGCAACACAATGATTATAACTGGATGGTTTGGGCAGTAGTTTCTTCAGGCCACACTTTTAAAACATGTGAAATTTGGTTCAGATTGAACATGGTATGTTTGAGTTAGTGTAAAGCATGGCATATCTTGTTGCCAACAGGTGGCACTATAATTATTACAGAACATTGACATGTAGATGTCTTCAGGCCAGTATTCTTACTAAACATGTGATGTTTTTTGCAGATTGGACATTGCATGTTTAAGTTAGTGTATCCAAAGTCATTTCGTTGCCATCGGTGGCGCTATGATTATTATTTGAATATTGTACCTAGATGTGTTTCGGGCCAGGACTCCTATCAACGTGACTTTTGGTGGGCAGATCGGACATTGCATGTTTAAGTTAGTGTAAAACAAGTAATTTTCTGTTGCCAGTAGGTGGCGCTATGATTATAACTTAATATTGGCATTTACATGTTTTCAGGCCAGGACTCTTATCAAACATATGAAGTTTGGGGCAGATTGGACATTGCATGTTTTAGTTAGTGTGAAACTAGTCATTTCCTGTTGCCTGCAGGTGGCGATATAATTATTACTGAATATTGGCTTTTATATAAGTTCAGGCCAGGACTCTCATAAAAATGTGAAGTTTGAGTCCAGATTGGACATTGTATGCACGAGTTACAACAACTTCCTGTTTCACTGCATTAATATCATACTTTAGCACTTAGCTAAGTGTTGCTAACATGTTTTAGCATGTTTAGCACACATGCATATTTAAACTGTGTTATTGCTAATAGTGCATTACAGAGTTAAACATGTCACTTCCTGTTGCCAATAGGTGGCGCTATCACTAAAAGTGAATCTTTGCATGTAGATGTGTTCAGGACAGGACTTTTATCAAACTTGTTAAATTTGGGTCAGCTTGGACACTGCGTGCCTGAGTTTCATACACTTCCTCTTTCACTGCATTAATAGCATACTTTAACACTTAGCTAAGTGTTGCTATTATGTTTTAGTATGTTTCTAGCATGTTGCAAGCCTATTTAACACTTGCTGACACTTTTAATATGTTCCTAGGAGTCCATACAGTGTTAAGCATGTCACTTCCTGTTGCCAGTAGGTGGTGCTATGATTATAACTTAATATTGGCCTTTAGATGTGTTCAGGGCAGGACTCTTATCAAAACTGTTAAATTTGGGGCAGATTGGACACTGCATTTCTGAGTTACAGAAACTTCTTGTTTCACTGCATTAATAGAATGCTTTAGCACTTAGCTAAGTGTTGCTAGCATGTTTT
>JADLZN010008432.1:0-207799 GCA_018155175.1 Sinocyclocheilus anophthalmus | reverse complement strand
TTCTTTAGCACTTAGCTAAGTGTTGCTAGCTTGTTTTAGTATGTTTCTAGCATGTTGCTAGCCTATTTAACACTTGCTGACACTTTTTAATATGTTCCTAGGAGTCCATAACAGTGTTAAGCATGTAACTTCCTGTTTCCAGCAGGTGGCGCTATGACTATAACTGAATATTGGCCTTTAGATGTGTTCAGGCCAGGACTGTTATCAAACATGTTAAGTTTGGGGCAGATTGGACACTGCATGCCTGAGTTACAGTAACTTCTTGTTTCACTGCATTAATAGCATGCTTTAGCACTTAGCTAAGTGTTGCTAGCATGTTATAGTATGTTTCAAGCATATTGCCAGCTTATTTAACACTTGTTGACGCTTTTTAATATGTTCCTAGGAGTCCATAACAGTGCTAAACATGTCACTTCCTGTTGCCAGCAGGTGGCGCTATGACTATAACTGAATTTGGGCATGGGTTTTTGTTCAGGACATAACACCTACCAAATGTGTGAAGTTTGGGGCAGATTGGACACTGCATACCTGAGTTACAGTAACTTTTTGTTTCACTGCATTAATAGCATGCTTTAGCACTTAGCTAAGTGTTGCTAGCTTGTTTTAGTATGTTTCTAGCATGTTGCTAGCCTATTTAACACTTGCTGACACTTTTAATATGTTCCTAGGAGTCCATACCCGTGTAAAACATGCCATTTCCTGTTGCCAGCAGGTGGCGCTATGACTATAACTTAATTTGGTTATGGGTTTTTGTTCAGGACATAACACCTATCAAATGTGTGAAGTTTGTGGCAGATCGGACCTTGCTTGCCTGAGTTACAACAACTTCCTGTTTCATGGCGAAACATCAAACTTTGTCAGGCCGCCAGGGACACGCCCCTTGATGAAAACTCAAAATCTTCGCAATTTAACGTCACAAAGGCCTTATGATGACCCTCACCAAATTTGAAGATGATCCGATTAAAACTGTAGGAGGAGTTCGTCAAAGTACGAGGCCTGGAAATGTCAAAAACTGCACAAAATTGTACAGTAAATTGAAATAACGTAAAGACCGAACTGCACAGATCCAATATAATGATGCACGTGCGATTTCTTTCTCCACTGTTTACGTTCATTTAAGACATGAAAATACTTGCCGAGATAGTTATTTTGAGATAATTTTGTGTGTATGTGTCCATTCAAGCGAAAGAGGAATTCTGTGTTCGTGCTCTGCCTGAAACCGCTCTGTATGTGCACGCTTTGAGCATGTGCGCGCGAGCACCGAACTGAATTCATGCGCATGAATTGTTTAAAACGCTTGAATGTTTAAATTGGTAAGACATAAAAACACGTGTAAATGATAAACTATGATCTGTTTCACCCCTACAAGCGAGTGAACAACGCGAATCAAGGAAGGGATTTTATATCACTATTCAAGATAGGGCAGTGATACATTTTGGTAGCCCGACTGGAGAACACAATAGCCCCGGGACGTCGGGCTAGCGATTATTTGAGCCCTGTTTTCTTATTTGATTGTTCTACTGTAGTTTTTTTTGTCATATTGCCTGTAATTAGTTTCTAATGCTTATTTAATTGCTGACTGTTTACTTGTCTTCAGTGAGTTTTTTTTTTTTTAAGGCTAGCATTAGTTGTTTGTGATATTGACACTGGTGACAATAATTCATGAAATTTCTATGGTATCAAACATTTTGATATCATTGACCTTATTTGAAGCACAAATAACTTGATATATATATCGTGAAATAAAATTACTCGAATTGTGATATAAGGTTTGTCATATTGCCCACCCCTGCTTACACAGATACACACGGGAGCATTTGAAAGCCGCGTCTATCAGCAGATCCCTAATATATCTGCTCATAGACAGATCCTCTGATAGGCACTGTACCAGTCTTATGAATTTTTTTTAAGGTAACTTATCACATTAAAATAGTTTATCCCAACAAGGCATTAATCAAGAGTCACTTATTCAATGCAAAACCAGTCTTTTATATTCAGTAAGACAATTTTAAACAACTTCCCAAATCACACCAGAAACAAACACACAAAAGCACACTTAAAGGTAGAATCCAAATCATGTCACGGTCCATGGATGATGAGTTAAGAATGGGAGAGGGAATAAAGTCTTATCTGAATTATATTCCTTGTGCCAAAGAGTCCAAAACAGGTGCCACCGTTAATCCATGTGCCTGTAGTAATCAATACCAAAGTTGATGGAAAATTGGAAGTCCCGTACAAGGACGACAAGTAAACGATGAAATGAAGGTCTTTGTGAACAAAAGGAAATTATTTAAACTTCCTCCACAGTCTTCATATCAAGCACCATAATTCTCCAGAGAAAAAAGTCCTTCTACAAAACTCAAAAAGACATCATAATCAATGTTCAAATAACACTTCCTGTGTAAGACATTAATTAAACACATTTCATACCAAACAGATTCACTTACTTTCAGTTGAGCATTAAACAAGTTTCTCAACAAAGACAAGTCTGAGCACTTGGGCAAGGCCATGTTTCAGCCACTGCAGGTTGTACTGTCTTCTACAACACAGCATGCCGTATACAGAAAATACTACACTCTATTGCCCCACGTGGTAAGGAAGAGAATAGCACTACATTCTCCACAATCCTAGAACAGGCTTTGTGACTGTTATAACGTTTCTGGCGTGCGTCTGGCAATCTCACAGAAAATTCACAGATATGGCTAAACATTTTTAGTATTGTTACCTTTGGTTTCTCTCTTATATCCTACATTGTACACTTTCTTGTCATTCTAATTATATAATCCTGTATAATATTCCTGTAAAATTCTTTTTGTTTGTGATTTGTCAATGAGCAGACAAAATTAGAGCTTAGAGCGTCTCGTGTCTGATTGTTAGTTCAGTCAATCTTCTACATGATTGGTGGAGAGACCTACACCACTGGGCCAATCAGACAGTGGTACTCACTGCAGAGTCAAATGACTTCTAGCTCCACCTCTCTGTATGTCTAATGGGGTGGAGGGATAGAGTTGTGGGTAGGGTTAGTGTGTGGGTGTGGTTGGATATTCTAGCTCCACCCATTAGGCACTAATTATATTCGCTCCTCCTTGCTGGACGTCTAGCGAGGGGGAGCTAGATGCAAGCTCCACCCATTTGCTCTGCAGTGAGCAGCCTTTCATCAGAAGGCCCAACTGTCTGAATGTAGTTGCCAATGATCACTGTAGTCTTTGTACTACTGTAAAAACTTAAGGACCAGTGGTTTACAAGATCTAGAGTTTAGAGTAGATTGAGAGTTTAGATCGTGATGATGAACCATATGGAGTGAAGTAACGTCTCATCATCACCGAAAATAAGGTTCCCTTAAGTGCTCCCCCTTCAGGGTCAGTGTAGAATTCATACTTACCTGGCAGGGGAGATACCATGATCAAGAAGGTGGTTCACCCAGGGCGAGACTCAGCCATTGCACTCCGGTTGTGCTGACCCCTGCGAATTCCCCAAATGTAGGAATCTCAACTGCATAATTAATGGAATTGGGAGACTGCGTTCACACTCTCCCTTGGATTTTTTGGTAAAAATAGAATTGAATTTTGAAAGAGTTTAAGGAGTTACTTCTATACATTGGAAAACCCTATATGCTCTATAAAATCATTTGTATTTTATGGAAATTTGCGTTTAGCAATATGTGTACGCTAGGACGTGACAAATGAGTGTTGAAACTAACAATGCGTGGATGAAAAAAGATGATGAAAACCAAAAAATTCTAAGGTGACTGTTCAGAAAAGTGTTTATTTTCGATGCAGAGATTGTCGAAGCATAAGTCAAATTAGTTGTGCCGTATTATCGGCTGATATGAGCCTGTCGCCGATATATCGGTATTGGCGAATATGCCGCCGATATAATGTAACGCAGATATATAACGCAGATAAAATGCTTGAAAATTGTGTAATTACTTAGTTTGTCCAACAGAGCACGCTCCATTGTTTGCTACTAGCGACCTGGATGAAACGCTTTAAAGCTTAAGTCTATGGAAAAACCATTGAAACTTTGAACGGCCAAATCTCCGTAAAGGCCCATATTAAACATTCGTTGAATAACTGCAGAAGTTATGTTTTCTTACCGCGCGCATTGAATGTATTATGACAGCGCTGCCTGAACTCGCAGCAGATCTGCTTGTTAACCAGTGTTCAAAGTCCAAAGCGCGAGGAAAATCTGCGCTGAAATGGTTACTCGTCAGTTGCTCAGTCACCTTTTTATGAATTTTTACAAGGCATGTAACAATGCGATACGTACGACATATTCATAATGAGATTAATTTATAAATCTGTTGTCAACAAAAATAAACATTGAGGTCTTCCTGCGAGTTTCCGCCAAAATAAAAGTTGAGAAAAAGCAAGAACTCTTATCAACATTCATAAATGTTAGTATTGTAATTTTACTGTTGTTCTGTAAAATAAAATAAAAAAGTAAGACAATAATAATGATCATAATCATTACAACAGCTCTGTTTTAATACATTTATTATAACACACTCATACTGTTCAAATTAGGATCTGTAAAAATTTTTTTTTTTATGTTTTTGAAAGAAGTCTCTTCTCACCAAGGCTGCTTTTAATTGTACATAAAAAAAATTATAAAAAAAAATACATGCTTGATTCAAGAAGGGGCTCTGATGGCCAAAAAATATTATTTTACCAACTTATTAATTTTAACTTTGTTGGTATAGTGTCTGCTAGAATGTTAAAAATGTTCAGTGTTAAATATTTTTAAATTGTTGTTTTGTAATTTCTTTTTTCTTTGAAAAGCAAGACAAAACTGTAAAAAGCACATTTTGGCTTTTTAATTTATGCAATGGTGAATTTTTTTTGAACAACATTTAAAATAGTTTTGGCAAACGTTCATGCAGTCCGCCTGTGCATGTTTAGGCTTAGGCTAAGCTCCCGCTGAGCGATTTCTAAAACGTTATTAGAATGAATGCATTTCTAAAATGTTATGATATGGTAAACCTGACACAACAGTAGACCTTTATCAGTCATTAGCAAGGCAAACATTAATATGAAGCGTCCGTAGGCTACAATAGATTTACAATGCACAAACCAGAAGCAACAATATCTACCGAATGGAGAAGGGTTGACAAAGCATAAAATATCAATTTTATTTAAATTTGTGTTTTTTTTTTTCAGAGGAAAAATCATAGGGACGTGACCGTTCTGAAAGCGGAATTTATACGACTATGGAAATGCTTTAAAAACTTTAGTAGAGATAGAGGGTATTTAATAGGGCTGCCCCACACTAAAGATTTTTAGTTACTAGTAGTCGTTCATTTAGGCCATTACTAATCGCACGTTTATATTATATGAACATAATACTCCATAATGAGCATATTCCATGTATTCAAGTATATGAATACATGCAAGTACACGCATAAAGGTTGCCACAAAGCACAGGCAAATGTAGCCTAATGATTATGAAAAAAGGGACATTTTAATTATTTATTAATAAACGAATGTTTTATGAGTCCTTGTCGGCTGCAAAGATGAAATTCAGGAAATCTCCACTGGACGCGCCTTTAGAGAGAAATGCACGGATTACATAAAGGGAGTAGGCCTATTTGATTTCTATTTGAAAAGTAGATAAGCTTTCTTTAGATATATTTCTCATGTAAGGCACCCCAATTTCATTATCAGGAAAAAATGCAAGTGATCGCGTGGGCGCCTCCCTGTCATGCTTGAGCATTAATTCTTTTCCGCACAATCATTTGAATATGAATAATAGCCTGGAGCACATTTATATTAGGTTAACGCTGTGGGATCCGCATTAAAATAAATAAAATAATAAATAAAATAGATAGTTATAACCTGCAAATGGAAGGCTATTTGACCTTTTAAAATGATCTAATAACAGGCCGATGTCGCTCCAATTCGTTGATGTTGATCAAGATTAAATTGTCGCAGTCATAAGCTTGTTTTAATGACTCTCATAAACTTGTTTTAATAAATCGCTTATGCATTAAATAATAAATATATACAAAACAGGTTAAGTTAAATATGCTGAATATATATTGTACAAATTTATAAAATGCTAGACTGCGAATAAGATTTCATTTCACATTCTGCATCTGATTAACATAATAAATTAGTTTTAACATGCAGTGATACAAAATAAAAGCAAACAAGATTTGTAATGAAGAAAAAATATTTAGACAAATAAGAATGAATGATGTTACTCCACGGCACATCTCTTGCACATCTCACTCTCTGCATGAATGCAGCGCAGATAGCGACACAAGTTATTTGAAACACATAAAAGGTTTAAAGAAGATAATATTGACAATGAACATTGACATTTGAAAGTTTTGGCGATTTGTCCTGCACAGTCCGTCTGCATTTCTGACCCGCACAGCAAATGCAGTCAAGTCACCTTTATTTATATAGCGCTTTTAACAATACAGATTGTGTCAAAGCAACTGTACAGCATTAATTAGGAAAATATTGTGTCAATGCAAAATTATAATAGTAAACACTCAATTTTCAGTTAAAGGCAGTTCATCATTGCATCATTGCAGTCTTAGCTAAACCGCCACGATGTTCTCGATGAGAATGCAATTTCTAAAATGTTAGAATTAATTAATTTCTTAAATGTTATTATACGGAAAGCCTGAAACCGATCACAGAAGTATAGACCTACACAGTAGGCCAGGGGTGCCCAGACTCGGTCCTGGAGGGCCGGTGACCTGAAGAGTTTAGCTCCAACCCCAATTAAACACACCTGAACCAGCTAATCAAGCTCTTACTAAGCATGCTAGAAACTTCCCGGCAGGTGTGTTGAGGCAAGTTGGAGCTAAACTCTGCAGGACACCGGACCTCCAGGACCGAGTTTGGGCACCCCTGCAGTAGGCTATCAGTCATCAGCAACGTGGTAAACATGCATGCCGGTATGCTCAAGATTTAATAAGAAGCGTCTGTAACGCATTATACGGTTGATAAGAGCAAAGAATAGAGATGAGCTGTTGATCATAATTAGCATGGCCATAAGTTGGCTTTGTACAGAAAGTTTCAAGTTAATTGCATTAATAATTACTATATGATATAAACTTAATCTTTAAAACGTTACGGACGTGACACAGCGCTGAAGCGTCCTGACATCATATATCTAGCCTATATAAATCCAAAAACCATCGCTGTTTAGACAAAGTGAGTTTATTAATTTTTCAGAAAGGCTTCCATCTTTCTACAAAATGCTTGCCGTTGACATAAATGAAAAAATGGACAGCCTTTGATCTCTCATTTGAAAACATGAAATAAAGTCGAATTAAAATGTAATTTTACTCTGGGTGAACGACTGGGGACGACTGTCGCGCACAAACGGAACCAAAACACAAAATAAACTCCAGGCCTGGTCCTCTCTCGTCTTTCACTGTCGTCACTCCTCTTTTATCCTTCCAGAGCTCCTCCGTGAGACTCGAGACCGGTGAGTGGCGCAGGTGTCGCTCATTAGCAATTACTCCACCGGCCTCGCTCCGGTCCCCCAGCTCTCGGCCCCGCCCCTCTCGATACGATCTCAAACCAGAGAGAGTAAAACAGCTGTTTACTTCTAAAACTCTGTTGGCGTAGATATTTGAATTGCTTAACAAAATGTCAATTGTTTCTAGCCTTGTGTTTGTTTTAAAACGAAGTATGTTTAAGTATATTTATTCGAAAACTTCTGAAATTATATAATTATTTTGTTCTTTCATTTTAGTTCTTAGTCCTTTCATTGTAGCTTTTTTGTTTATTAAGGTGTTTTTTTTTTTTAAATCGTCAACCTGGCATCACAGCCTGTACATTTCAAGGGGCATAAATTGTTTCTTTGTTTTTTTTTTTATTATTTAAATTTATTTTTTACCGCCCTTTATGTGCAATATTTTAAGCAGCTATTACTGTTCTTAAGTTTTGTCTGAAGTTGTCTGAATATGCTATTCGTGTGAAAAATGTTGTATCTTATGGCGAGGCATTATAATGAGGTGGGTCATGTCACTGAGAGTTCCCTTAAAGTGATTGGAATTGAATCTATCTCATGTTCAATAAGAGGTGGAAATAGATAGAAACAGCTTCTACAACGAGATACTTTTTGGATTCATACGCTCCGGGCGACTAAGTCCCCAGGAGTTAATGAAGAAATCGATTGTTTATTTTTTTTGCTACTTTTTGTAATTTGCATATGATGATGTCAATTTTAATCTACACTGTTAGATGTATAATTATTTTTCATTATTATTATTATTTTATTTTATTTTATTATTTTTATTTTTTTAATTATTTCCTCCCCCCTTGTTTTTCTTTCTCTCTTTGTAACAAGAGGCTAGTCTTAGCCACACCCACATATTAACCAGCTGTCTTTGATGATTCATTAATTAACACTAGTTTGAGAATACCTGTTTGAGCAATTGATGTGTGTCCTGAAGAAGGCTGTTTTGCCGAAACACGTACGAACTACTTTTATCTAGTTTGAATGATTTAAGCCCAGTTCATTAAAGGCTTTTTATCTTATCACGTGAGTGCCTTGGAAGTATTTCGTATTTGTAATTGTATTATACATTTTATTAAATGTAATTATAAACATAATTTGATTTTTACCTCATCACATCCAATGAGCACCAGTGGCTATATAAAGACACCCATGTAGCACTCTCTGCTTCTGGTTCTTGTAAAAGTACTTGGATATTGCTTTTTTTGACTTTATTTACATATGTAACTTAAAGTAATCCAAAAGTAATTTTTCAGTAAGATTACATTACTTTTATATTGTGGTACTTGGATTACCTTACTGAATACTTTTTTAATGAAGTAATTTGTAACCGTAACGGAATACATTTTAAAAGTAACCCTCCCAATCCTGATTAATTATAACCAGATATAATTACTTATAAATATAATTCCCTTTTGAGCTAATTTGCTGCAATGCATTGCTTACTGCTTCATGTAGCCTACATCATTTGCCACAAGCCCGGTATTGGCCAAATGGTACGACCAACTTCCCCAGACACTGCTTTCAGGATGGTGTGGGGGTCCCTTCAGCAGCTGTTCAGGGGGAGAGGAAATGTCTTCCTTCTGTCTCTGTAGGCACAGGTCTCATTTGGCGCCACCAATATGGCCTGCTGCAGCCTCTGGAGCACTGGGGTTTTGAAGACGGATGACTGGCATCGCCATATCAAGGTGCACTGGAATAAAGACACCACCTTGAAGGTAATTATTGTACTCATAATAGTAAGCTTTCTATATTCAAAATGTAATTAGCAATGTATTCCATTTCAGCCAATTAGTTAAGCCTTATAAATAAACCTCAGAAACATCACCATAACTAACATTAATGTGCAAATCCAAATTAAATACCAGCCTTAAAATAGCTTGCAATAGTTAAAATATATTTGAATTCTGTAGTAATTGTGTATTTAGCTTTTTCAATGCATTTTTTACACATGTAATAGTATCATTACAATATGTCTAAACCTAAACTTGGATTGCGTCCTTGATTGTTTTTGTACTAACACAGTAATCACAAATGTGATCGTATTTCTAACGTCTCCCGTTTTCATTTCAGAAAACTGGTCACCTTAATGTCATCGTCAATTTACTAGCCAGGTGTAACATTAACAGATGTCAACTGACCCTTTTCTCTCTTTTGTGTTTAATCATTTTTCTTGCCGATTGTAGATTGTAGACTGTAGACTCTCGGCCAATCAGATGGCGTAGAAGTCTACAGGCAGTGGCACACCGCATGCATGCACGTGTCCACAAGACAGTAGGGTGTCCCATTATGGAAAGCCGTTTTAACATTTAATCTATAAGCCGTACTAGTATCTATTTTCATGCTACTAGTACTTATTTTTTAGATACTAGTATCTTTTCCATTAAGTACTAGTACTTATTCATTAACTACTGGTTCTTATTCATTAGATACTAGTTCTTATGAGTGAGTGAAGTGACATGTGGCCAAGTATGGTGACCCATACTCGGAATTAGTGCTCTGCATTTAACCCATCCAAAGTGCACACACACAGCAGTGAACACACACAAACCGTGAACACACACCCGGAGCAGTGGGCAGCCATTTATGCTGCGGCGCCCGGGGAGCAGTTGGGGGTTCGGTGCCTTGCTCAAGGGCACCTCAGTAGTGGTATTGAAGGTGGAAGAGAGCGCTGTATATTCACTCCCCCCACCTACAATTCCTGCCGGTACGAGACTCGAACCCACAGCCTTTTGGGTTATGAGTCCGATTCTCTAACCATTAGGCCACGACTTCCCCCCAATTATTTATTAGATACTACACTGTAAAATCCAATAGTTTACCTTACTTAGATTTAGTTAGTTATCTTTACTTAGTTGTTATACTAGGTTTTATTAAGTTACAGCTACTTTCAAGTCAAATAAAACAATTTACTTACTGTTTTGAGTGACACACTTAAAATATTCAAGTAGCCACAAAGGAACCAATGACATTAATAAACCAATGAGAGGCAGCAGTGCACTAATATGTTGCTAATGTGCAACATAATAACAGCAGAAGAAGAAAAGAAAACGAGTCTTAATAGACTTTTCACTCATTTCCTCCATGTCTGCAGTTATCTTTCACTAGTTGCATTCACTCGTTTCCCAGTCATCTTGAATGTTGAATTTTCAATACAACTGAAATATCGGAGAGAACTTCACATAAGCTAACTTCATAAATTGACGTAGATTTTCCTAAAGGGTTTTTTTTCTAATCCATTTAGTGAGTAGCAGTCCATTTGGTTGGGCATTTTGAACTTGTTTACGTTTACTATAATATCTTCATGGTTAATGTAGTAGGCATTATGAAGCAGAGTATTTATTTCAAAGAGAAGAAAAGTATAAATGGTTGCTTTTAGAAAGTGACCTTTTCTATTAAGCATTAGTGATTAATGATTAATGTGTGGTCATTAAACAACTCTATCAAAAACGTTTTCATAAAGAACCGATATGCGTTGTTTTGGGGTTATATACTCTTAAAATATGTGTGATAATTGCTACAGTCCACAAGACTAAACATTCAGAAAGTGAAACCACAACAATGGTAACAATAATTTAATTTATTTCCTTAGTGAACCATAGCCATTTATTTGTCTTTTTGTTGTGTGTATGACACAAGACAGCAACAATAAAGTGTAAAATAAAAAGCAACACTATAAAACAAAGCAATGTATCAGGTTAGTCATGCTGACAATGCACTCTGGGGAGTTTTCCAGGAGTAGCTATTACTAAAGTCATGAGTACACTAAATGAAAGGCAAGTACCCCTACAGTTCTTTTTAGTTACTAGCACTTTGTGTAGTAAACTATATAATAAGCATCTTCAGTAAAAATACTATGCTATTGCACTTCACTTTTAGTTTTTTTCCAAGGCAACGTTTGCATGCTTTTTTGAAAGTTAAGCCCCACCTAATTAGAATTTTACAGTTGTAAGTACCTATTAGTTAGATACTAGTACTTATATTAGATACTAGTTTTATTCATTAGATACTAGTCGATTCATTAATACTAGTACTATTTATTAGATATGTCTTATTTAGATACTGTTGTATGCATAGATACTAGTACTTATTTATTTAGATACTAGTTCTTATCATTAGATACTAGTACTATTTATTAGATACAGTCTTATTTTTTCATTAGATACTAGTTCTTATTTTATAGATAATAGTCTTATTCATAAGATATGTTCTTATTTTTTAGATACTGTTCTTATTCATTAGATAATAGGTAATTATTCTTTAGGTACTATTGTCTTTTGTAAAGTTACTAGTACTTATTTATTAGATACTAGTATTTATTTATTAGATACTAGTTCTTATTTATTAGATCTTATTTATTTTTGTACGTTAACTTTTTTTATATATATTCTTATATATTAGATACTAGTTAGTATTTTATTGATATAGTGCTTATCATTAGATACTAGGTCTTATTCATAGAGACTAGGTCTTTTTATTAGATACTGTTTATTTATTAGATACTAGTTTTTCACGATATAGTTCTTATTTATGAGAGCTTATTTATTTTGTACTGTTAACTTTTTTTTTATATATTCTTATATATTAGATACATTCTTTTCACGAGATAAGTTCTTATTCATTTGATACTAGTACTTATTTTTTAGATACTTGTACTTATTCAGTAGATACTAGTACTTATTTATTAGATACTAGTATTTATTTATTAGATACTAGTTCTTATTCATTAGGTACTAGTTCTTATTCATTAGATACTAGTACTTATTTAATAGATACTAGTAGTTATTCATTAGGTACTAGTACTTATTTATTAGATACTAGTTCTTATCATAGATCTAGACTTGATTTATTAGTTACTAGTACTTATTAATTTGATAATAGTTCTTATTTATTAGATACTAGTACTTATTCATTAGGTACTAGTGCTTATTCTTTAGGTACTATTGTCTTTTGTAAAGTTACTAGTACTTATTAATTTGATAATAGTTCTTATTTATTAGATACTAGTACTTATTATTAGACACTAGTACTTATTCATTAGATACTAGTTCTTATTTATTAGATCTTATTTATTTTTGTACGTTAACTTTTTTTATATATATTCTTATAGATAGACACTAGTATTTATTTATTAGATACTAGTTCTTATTCATTAGATACTAGTTCTTATGATTAGATACTAGTTTTTTTTTTTTTTTACTATTTATTAGATACTAGTTTATGCATTAGTAACTAGTTCTATTTATTAGATACTAGTCTTATTTATTAGATACTAGTTCTTATTTATTAGATACTAGTACTTATTTATTAGACACTAGTATTTGATCATTAGATACTAGTACTTATTCATTAGATACTAGTGCTTATTCTTTAGGTACTATTGTCTTTTGTAAAGTTACTAGTACTTATTTATTAGATACTAGTATTTATTTATTAGATACTAGTTCTTATTCATTAGGTACTAGTTCTTATTCATTAGATACTAGTTCTTATTATTAGACACTAGTACTTATTCATTAGACACTAGTACTTATTATTAGATACTAGTACTTATTCATTAGATACTAGTTCTTATTTATTAGATACTAGTACTTATTTATTAGATACTAGTATTTATTTATTAGATACTAGTTCTTATTTATTAGATACTAGTTCTTATATATTAGATACTAGTTCTTATTCATTATGTACTAGTGCTTATTTATTAGAAACTAGTACTCATTCATTAGATACTAGTACTCATTCATTAGATACTAGTACTTATTTATTAGATACTAGTTCTTATTTATTAGATACTAGTTCTTATATATTAGATACTAGTACTTATTCAATCGATACTAGTACTTATTCATGTAGATACTACGTTATTTTATTAGTACTAGTTCTATTATTAGATACTAGTTTTATCATTAGATACTAGTTCTTATTTAGTAGATCCTAGTTTTATTCATTAGATATACGTTCTTATGTATTAGATAATAGTTCTTATATATTAGACTACTAGTTCCTAGTCATAGATACTAGTTATTATTTATAGATACTAGTATTATTTATTAGATATAGTTTCTTATTTATTAGTATAGTTCGTATTATTATGATGACTAGTCTTCTTTTTAGATACTAGTTCTTATTCATTAGTCTAGTACTTATCTAGATACTAGTTCTTATTCACTTAGATACTAGTTCTTTTTATTAGATCCTAGTTCTTAGTTATTCGGATACTAGTCTATTTATTAGATATAGTTCTTATTAATTGATACTAGTTCTTGTCATGAGATACTAGTTCTTTCATTAGATACTAGTACTTATTTATTAGATACTAGTATTTATTTATTAGATACTAGTTCTTATTCATTAGGTACTAGTTCTTATATATTAGATACTAGTTCTTATTCATTAGATACTAGTACTTATCCATTACATACTAGTTTTATCATTAGCTACTAGGTCTAGTCATTAGATACTAGTCTTATTCATTAGATACGGTTCTTATATTAGGTACTAGTTCTTATTCACTAGATACTAGTATTATTCACAATAGTGATTTATTATACGACTTAACGAAACTATCAATAGTGACTTATTTTAGTTACATTTAGACCAAAGATATCCTGAACTTAATAGACACTAGTACTTTTTAAATTGGCATTTCTGCCCAGTATGGTACTCGTATGTTGAATATTAATGAACCAGCAACATATAGGAGAGAGATTAGACAGGAAACTTAAACAAGGAGACGGATGCACTTTTTTTGTGTGTTTTTTTTTGTTTGAGTAACCCACGTAGAAAAAAAACAATTATTTGTACAGAAGCACATAGAAAACGTATTTTTGTCAGTTTTGTAAACACTGTAATTTCGTAAACGTAGTAGCCTAATGTGTTTATTGGTCATCGAGTGACCTTTAGTGGCAGGATGGAAATAAGACACCAAATTTATCTATTATTTTCCTCTTTTTCCTCCAGTAAAAACGATAAATACCGTAACAGTGCTGTACGTTAACTTTTTTGCATATAGCACTGTTTTAACATTAATGTTCTGTACAGGACCCCCCAAAAAATCCAAACCTTATGGTTTTCAGACAAATATTTTATTTATTTGGAAAAAGGCCAACATTATTAATAATAAAAAAAAAATAAAAAAACCCCAGGTTTGCTTTACTTGTAGGGCTGCCACAACTGGGCCAAAAAAAAAACTAAAATAAAATACATAAAATATATATATATATAATTTATATATATATATATATATTATATATATATCTATATATATTATATAATATTTCTATATATAACTAATAGTGATTATGGTTATTTTATCTAAATAAAAACATTAAACAAAATAAGGAATATTACTTTTGTAATAACACTATTTCACTATTATATACAAAAAAAGAATAAATGTAATAATAAATATAGCTGCAAGAAAAAGAAAAAAATGTACACTTCTCTACACTTGAGAGAAACGGATTTGCAAATGTTTACCTCAAAGTAATTAGGGTTTTGTGATCAATAATGAGTACTCAATTAATGTAATTACTTTTTCATTCATACTCGTCGCCGGAAGGCGCCCTTGCACAGAAACTCCACAAGTGAGACACACTGATGACATTCCAGGAAATCCCTTATATGGACAAAGACATTCAGCTTTTGCTGTAGATGTAGCCTAGTAGTTGAATAACATGCATATAGATGTTTTACTGATGAAACATGAAAACAATAAACAGTGATTGCTTCAAGAACACACAATCATATATTGTTGCAATCAATAAAAATAAAGTATATTTAAAATAATATGCTAATTGACATAGCCATTATCACTGTATAGAATAATTGATTTCCGAATGATTTCGGCCTCATTCTGTTTAATGACGCCATGTCAGATTACAAAAATAAGTTATTTCAAAGACTCTACTGATGTTATGAAGTGAATTTGGAGTAAAAAAAATCATTATACTTTTGTAGGACAACATGTTTGTAATCATGGCAACCAATTAGCAAGATAGGCTAACATACAAAGCCAGTTAGCCCTATTTAACAATCAAATTAATTAAGCATATTAATGTATTGTATTACCATGTGGACTCTGATTGGACGGTTGAGAGGTACTCGTGTTTATGTAATGATCTGTTTGAATTAAGTTCTTTATGAGGTTGAAGATATCTGCAAATGAACCGGTAGTGGTAGTTATTCTGTTTTTGATGTCGTCTTTTAATTTCTAACTAGTAATTATTGCAATAATGACGAGTATCTATTTAAATATTTTACTAGTAAGCATTCATTAGAAACTAGTACTTATTTATTAGACACTGGTATCTTTTGTAATTATTACTAGTAACAATTCTTATCTTACTAGTCAGATCTGCTTTTTTACTTGTCTTATGTTATGACTAGTCCAAATGGCTACAGTAGAGTTCAATTAAGAAATTACTAGTAAAATAAAAAAATCTTACTAGTAACATTTCAAATAAAAAAAGGTCATAGTCATTAATAAGGTGTCTCGTGTCTATTTAATGGGTACTAGTATCTAATGAATGCGTACTAGTACCTAATGAATAACTACTAGTACATAAAAATTAAGTACTAGTCAGTAGTGGAATACATACTAGTCAAAACTGAATAGTTGATATCTCAATGACAGATCCCCATAGACGTCAATGGCAAAAAAAATTTTGTTACTAGTACAATATAATAGTTACTAGTCAGTACTGAAATAAGTTCTAGTATCTAATAAATAAGTACTAGTACCTAATCAATAAGTACTAGTACCTAATCAATAAGCACTAATATCTAATGAAATAAACAAAATATTGCACTAAATTAAAAGTTCAAATGTTACAAATAAGTTTCACTATAACAATTTTTATGACTGCAGAAATATGTTAATTCAGTATACACATTATCCCACCGGTCACAATTGTGACAGACTATAAAACACAATTTTTCACACACTTTTCCAAAAAACTTGCATGAAAATGTCACAAAAAAAAATTCATGATTATTACAAAGGGCCACTAATGACACACTGGATATTTTCATGTCTGGAAAAAATTCGGGATTAAACGGGTTAACAGCTCCCACTAGCTGTGGTGGAGCAGTTATGAAATATTGATCTTGTAAATACAGTATTTTTTTCCAGTAATATGCATTCTATGTACGTGTCCCCATGAGAAACAACTTCCCTCTGAATTGGGCTTATGAGTAATTTTTATTTTGTCTAAATAAATCTTGTGCAAAATTAGGAGAACAGCCCATCAGTTCTGTGAAATTACAGTTTTTAATGATTCGTATATAGGCCTAACGTTTAAGAAAAGGGAAATACACAACACTGTACAGGTTATAAGAAAAAAATATAAAATATTTTTGACAATGTCTTAAGAAAAATGTGTTGACTATTTATAAGGCAGATAGTGTTTGTTATACAAAGAGTACATACACATCATTTTTGGATATTTGAATTCGATTATTTTATAAAAGTACTGAAATTGACTAATTAAAACTGATTGTGCTATAATAGTTGCATTAAATATCTAGGCATCAGAAATGGACAAACATGGTGTATTTGGCTATAAAAAAAATGTATAAGGAAGACAACACATGTCTGTCATATAGATTGAAATATTTAGTGAGGGGATTTTTTGGTCTATAATGTGTACTGTGTTCTTTCACAACGTTCCATATCTCCAGTACAACAGAAGTGTAGTCCTTTTCCTTTACACCCACACCTTCACCTTCCCTTCTCCTTTCCCAGATCGCTGTCCACAGCAGCCCCCTGTCAAGCCACGGTACTGGGTAGCTGGAAGGTTCTTGTAGACAGCACGGCTGTACGGAATAAAACACAGACCCAGCTGAAGGTGACGAGCAAGCCGGCAGTACGCAGCCAAGGCCAGAACTAGGAGTGGAGTCACTAGCAAGAAACCCACAACCAGCAGAGCCACACAGCCACCGTCAGTCAGTAGATCCGAACAGTATGGTGATGAACCGTGCGGGCGCACCTGAAAAGAGAGACATTTGACTGGTGTGGACCTGTGTGGGGTCAAGGATGAGTGGTGGAATGCATGTAGGCATTGCTGAGGAGGGTCAAAGAGAAATGAAGTGTCCCTGGAGGAACACCATCTCTGAGGTGTGGACAGACGAAGAACAGACACACTGGACAAGAATGTCTACCTACAGCATATGCTTGCTTTCTTTAGTGAGTTGATCGTTTGTTACTTCCAAGGTAGTGGTTTTTTTTTTCTTTCTTCTTTATTATTTATTTATTTTTTTTAATTTAATGTTATAGTTTGACAGAAGACCACTGTTGGTCTGATTCACTAAAACCTCAATATATCACCTTTGCTTTGTAAAAATTTCCTTGGGAAAGTATTGCTAAAATGTGCAAACATTTAATATTAGAAGTGCAGTTGACATTGTTTGAAATATGTATGATAAACTTGTAAATGTTTGTTTTCTCCCTTTGAGCTGCTCTGTGCCCGATCACTACCAAAATATAGATTCTGCATCAGCCTACCTAAAGCTTCAATAATTGTATATGCACAGAGACTTCAAATATACATTATACATCATTTTAATTCTTTTGGTTAATTGGCATTGCACAGGATGGAAAGGATTGAGGGATAAAAAACCCCCACATTCTTGAAGGGAAGGAGAGTAATAGGCAGGAAAAACAGGCGACTGAGTAAACAGAGTAGGAGGGAGAAAACTGATAAAGCCCATCTGCAGTTTGAGCTGCCAATTTATCACCCCCCCCCCCCCTCCCCCCCCCCCCCCCTCGGCAGGTTTCCCTGCATAAAGGAGATGCTTGTAAAAATCACTACTAGAAAGTAAACGAAGCGTTTTTGGAGAGTTATAATTAGACATTTATTAACGATCCCTCTATCATTAAATGATATTGTGACAGCTGCATCTGTGAAAAGCAAATTATTATTATTTTTTTTATGAATTTCATTGTGCTTAGAAATTTAATATTTATTGTGATGTTTTCATCAGCTGTTTGGACTCATTCTGACGGCACCCATTCACTGCAGAGGATCCATTGGTGAGCAAGTGATGTAATGCTGAATTTATCCAAATCTGTTCCAACGAAGAAACGTACTCATCTACTTGGATGGCCTGAGGGTGAGTAAATTGTCAGCAAATTTAAAATTTTGGGTGAAATATCCCTTTAAATCAGGGGTGATGTGATGCAATAAAATGTAAATCTTCTCAAATCTAGAAATCAGCCACAGTTCTCTTTTGGTATGTCTCTAAAGTACGAGGGATTCCAGCTGTCTGTAGAACTGTTGTGTGTGCAGATAAGATTAGAGCTGAACAGAGTAGTTTCAGGGAACTGATGCACCTATGTGGCCTTGATGTTAACCATATGTTTAGAAAGGATCCAACATCTAGAGAGAAATGCACACATCACTTCAGTCTTTTAGATTTGGTCTTAAATTATGCAGATTTATTCATTAGTTGGAGTTAATGCTTTGTTTATAAAGTATCCTGTTATGCATCTTGACAGAATCCTGAGTAGTTGACTGCTTATTTGAAATGACAAACTCTTTACTCTATGGAATACCATGGTGGTCTGTTGCTCCGTACAGATCTTTGGATTTATCTCTCTTTCGTAGGTGATCTAGTGTCACATGGGGACTAATTGGTCCGAGTGGCCATTGATCTTGGATCCTAAAGGTCTGGTAATTGGAGAGGTCAGAAGAATTCATCCTTTATTTACACACATTGACCCTTACTGACCCATGGGTGCTACATGAAGATAACTTAAGCGGTTTTCTTCTAGCAAGAAATGAAGAGCCTGTAATAGTGAGATGAAAGGTCTGTATCTTACAGAAACTTGTCTGTTAATTCTGTAGTAGAATGTGAGAGTCTTTTGTTGAAAATGAACAGAGCTGATACGGTGGAGAAGCAGTAGACCTACTCTTCTGTGGGTCAAAGTGCAAGAATGTCGAGGGCGGTCGCTATACAACTTTGTGAGAAAACTGTTTTTAAACTCCAGTAATCCACTTCTGTCCTGAAAACACTCCTCATCTGACGTCATCCTCCCAACTCCTGACCTGCCCCTGCTAATACTCCTGCACTCAGACTGCTGAGAAATGCCCAAGATTAAGAGATTACTTGGTGAATCAAAGAGAAACAGAGGCCAAACTCCCATAAATCCCTAGAAGAATATCTCAGAATAAAAGATAATCATGATTCAGAGTCTTTGTCCCAGATTATAAAGGACATTCCTTTAGCAGCAATACTGTTTATCTCAGGGACCAAATTTTCAATATGTTTAAGCATAAATGACTGTTTTTCAGTGGATTTTATTGTTCCAAGATCTAAATATGAAAGTTGCATATTTTTTGCAGTGAAGGATCCATTATTATGCAGTAGTCTTCCCATTGGTATTTGATCTCGTTTAAGAAAGAATTTGTTTGACTTGTTTTTATTACTTGTGAAGTTTTGTCATTATCTTTTGATTTATCTATTATTATTATTATCATTAGATTAACTCTTTCCACTTTGCAACTTTTTCCATACTAAATACTGGTTGTGCATAATATGTAATATGCAGTATTATATATTACATATAGGGCCAGATTTACTAAACGGGGCAAATTGGTGTTAGAGCGCAATTCCATAAAAGTGCCGATGGGAGGGGGAAATTCTGCGGTTGATTTACTAACAATGCGCACATTAAAGAACACAAACGCAGCCAGATCATTTCCAGAATGACCAGCGCAATCTACCAAGAGCAGTGCAAATTTCCATTGGCTTCAAGACATGCTTTTTTTAGGTATTAAATAATGGCGCAAATACCAGTAATTTGATGAGAGCAAACGTTATTAAATCGCGTTGCGTGATTAATTTTAGTAATCTCCAACCATAAATTTTGCACCTGAAGGGGAAACTCCTACAAATGCATATTCAATAAGGTCAGGTGCAAAAATAACCGTCCACGCCTTTTCAGCGCTAATTCTTCACTACGCGTCTTTAGTAAATCCTGACAGTACAATTTTAACGCCAAAAGACGGTTTGCGCTGATGCAAGCTGTTAGAATCTGGCCCATAGTATATTTATCATCTTTGGAGCAACTTTGGAGTAAAGTTTAATGTACCAATAAACTTTATTTAATGTACTAAGTCTTTATCAGTGTTTTTCTGATAAATTGTAAATATATATTAATCTTAATAAATTATAAAATCATAAATAGTTTTTTCTTAAGTCCATTTTTTTATGATTTTATGAAAGTCTCCTACCCTCTGACCCGAAGAATTAAACCGCTTGTATTTTGTTCCTGTGGACCTACTTAAAAGTCCTCTACACGGGAAAAATGAAAAACCTGAAAAAAACTTTCATTTCTTTTGATTTCAGTTCTTACCGTTGAATGACAGATGAAGCCGAACACCACCATGACAATAGCAGGAATTAGGATGAGCCCGAAAACCAACCCGGCCAGGCAGGCGTTGATGGCCGCGATCACCAGGTTCTGCGCTGTCACCAGCACTGAGCACGCCCAGCAGTCCAGAGAGCCCCGGAGCTCCAGCGGAGCTTCACCTACCCCAGCCTCCGCAGCGGAGTAAGGCGGCGGCACAACCACTCCAGACCCACCTACTGGGGTCCCGGCTGGCACAGTGGAGGCCAAGGAGTTTGTGTGCTGGAGACTGGTGTGATTGTGATGGTGGTGGTGATGATGGCTGTTGGTTGGGAGCTCTTCAGAGAGGTCGAGGGCCTGGTGATGAGCCCCCTTCTCCAGTGTGCCATTCATGCTCATCCTGATCTGATGATAATAGAAAATGAAGGACATTTAAAAAGTACTTTGTTAAATTGTGAAAGGAAAGCACTTGATGAGTTTTGTATTTTCAGTTGTAGGCTTGAACCTCATTGTTGGAGCTCAGCAAATTGTTGACAGCGGTTCAAAAACAGTTAGCCGACATTTTTGTTGTAAATTCTTTTTATGCTTTTAGATATTAAATCATACAAGCCTTGATTATCAGTGAATTTACTCAAATTTGAAAGTGGCCATAGATGGGGTTTCAGTCCCCGTCTTTAACCTCAACCCTCTTAAAATCTGAGAATCTCTGAAAATCTGAACTCGGCTGAAAAATCTGTGAATGTGATCTCTGTGTTTGTTGACGGCAGTGGCTGCACTAAGCTGTCTGAGGTTATTTCTCTCTCAATCCCTGTCAGCAGTTGTTCAAAACCCTGGAAAGTGTTACATTAAATATTGTCAGTGGTGGATGCAGTCATAGTCAACTTTGATATTTGCTTTGGACCGTTTACGGCTTCAAAAAAGTTCAGAGCAAGGTTAAATCACATATCGCCAGGAAGCTTGGTTTGTGATCTTTTAATTAGGTCTTTTATCAGAGGCTGATTGTTATCTGAAAGCTAATTGGCGCTTTGTGGCGGAAACTAATTGGTATTTGAGTGTGTTTGGAACAACACAGGCGATACGATCAAGTGAAGAGTGAGAGGCCTTGACATCGCAGTAACCCTTACCCCTGGGGATTACATCTCTTTTACCTCCATTTGTTTTTGTTTTTTTAAACCTCACCAAGAACATAGCTCACATTTCACCCAAATAACAAAATAAATAATTGTTTTATTTAAAAGTTTGTAATATGCATTTATCATAAATTTGCAATAAGTTTATTGTAAAACAGTAATTAGAAGCATCCTGTCCGGACGCAATGCTTGTTACAAAAATAAATCCCTTCAGAATAAATTAATGGTGGTACAACAAATGCTACTACGATGTTATACATTCTACTTTTACAGTACAGAAATGGAAATTTGACATTCTTATTTGTTATGATCCATAAGAGATTACATTTTCTTCATTTTCTACACATCCTGTGCTTCAAGCTAGATTTTCAGGTTGTCAGCTCCAGTAAAGTGTGGAGCACTGAAAAGAGGTGCCACCCCCCCTCCCCCTCAAATGCAGATAGCACTCAGAACAATAGACCGAGGTCATACTACACAAATAGTTAACACGCCATACAGCTGTGGCCTCAGTTGTGCCATACGCAACTCATCTAAAAATGGATACAGGATGGTCTACGACTCTTTCACACACACATGCACTCTGACCCTTAAACACTACATCCTGAATATGCCATCAGTGATGCATGATGAGGGAGACATGCACACGTTTGTGCGCTTGCTGACTGTTGTGTTGTCTTCCTGCATTTGTATTCTGTTTGTTATACAGCAGGTGGCTTAACATATAACAAACACTAGGAAACGTGAACACAAGCGCACCCCATGCCAAACCTGGATAACACCAGACTGCTCCACCCACTACCTCGGTTTCCACGTTTCTGGGAATCACAAAATTGAGAATTAACTTTGAGTCAAAACTTTGGGACTATAACTAGATGCTACTATTTTTATGCGTGTATAAGGCTCGATTTACAAATTGAACGTAACTTAAATATTTTGTAGGCTCAAGGTGGGAATGAGTTTTACTTTTCCATTTGCATTAAGGTCTGATGTGGCTTCAGTACTTCACATGTAAATTGGTTTATGACTTTTTTTCCCCCCACTAATATATGCTTTTGCCTGATGTGGTATTTTAAATGATCCAGCTAGATTTTATTTCACTGGTAAACAGTCCCTCATTAGATTTTACGTTAGATGCATCACTCAAAACCAGATTACGCAGAAGTGCACTTGCAGTTATTTCTGAGCTATTGGTTATGTGAATTAATGTAAAACGAGTAATCAAGCAGATACATGTATCAGTGTATATTCCAAACATTCCCCTGCTGTAGACTCTGATAGGTCAGTCTCACATGCTCCTTATCAAGCCCTCCGCACCCTCCACTCACCCGATGGTGTGACGCCAGCAGTCCTCTTCTTTTTGTTGCCTTTGACTAACACAACATGCACTCCTTGGTTTTTTAAAATGGAAGTTTGTTTGGAATTCCTTGTTCAAAAACGTCTAGAATTTCTAAAATTCTAAAAATGTTTTTCCTTGCGTACTAGTCTTGCGTACTCTCATTTCTTGTGTTCTCTGAAGTGTATAGTTGGTTTAGCTTAGATTTGCTGTATTCTGTCCACTGGCTCTCTCTCTGTGAGGCAGACTGAGATATGGACGTGTCCTGCCTGGCAGTTATAGCAGTGCCTTCCTCATGCCCCCTCCCCTTTCTCCTTACCCTTCTCTTCTCACTCTTTCTTCACTCTTTGTGTGGGGGAAGAAATGTTTATTTAAAGAGCTGAAGTGAGGACTTTAATTACTCCTGATGGATAGAGAGGACATGAAACCACCTCACATTTACACCACATGTTCCAAACCTCCATTCTTCTTTACTCGTATCATAAACTGCTCTTACCACATGGGGGCGAGTGTTTGTTTTCCTGTAATCATGTGTTGGTTTGTTTGATATTGCCATCTCTATGTGATCCGTGTATAAACGCATGTTATCCATCATCCTCCACCCATAATGCAATTGTATTGCAACTATTGCTGGTCTTTTAGGGAGCATTGCAGAGATAACAGCAATCCTAAGTCTTATTGTTCCGTGCAATTTTTGTTGTTGTTTTTTTTGGTGAGGCTCTTCACATGGCTTTTAGGACCATATCATAAATTAGTTAGAATTTAAAAATGTAATTAGAAATCAAAAGAATTTAGGACTTCCGGTCTTAAATCTATTCATCATCATTACGGTTTTAACTCGCACTGTAACTATTGTCACTTCCTGTTTGTCACAATCAAAGAAAATGTCACAACTTTTGAGACTTAAAGGCAGGGTAAGCGATTTCTGGTAGCCAATGTTGATATTTGAAATCACCAAAACAAACACGCCCCTACCCCAAAAGGGTCTCGCCCCTATTTTGATAGCTCCGCCCCACACATACGTACGCAACCCAGGCAACGATTAGTTCTGTGAAACAAAGCAAAGCAAAACCAATGTTACACAGTGTCTACACCGGACGCGAGCGGCACGGCACAAACAAATCCCGACAGAAAACTGCTGCCGGGTTCTATTTATGACGTGCTGACACAAATTTCAAATGGTTTTCAACGGTCGTTTGATCGCGTCCAGTGTAGGCAGACTTTAGCTGTTGTAGACACGGTGTTACTCACCTATTGAGAAGAAACAAAGCAACCTCGGCGTCCAATCGCAGGCCTCCGCTCCTCGAGTTCTCTCCAGCGCTGGAAAGCTGATCCGATATTTACACGGGTTTACTTATATTGCCTTAAACCCTCGTTTGTTCCGCAGACATTTTCCTCTTTTGTTATCCGCCATCTCTATCTTTCTGTCGCTCAGCTCGGCTCGGCTAATGTCCGTCCCGTGCACTGAAAGCTCTGTCCTCCACAGCATGAGTAGACACGCCCCTTATCGCTGATTGGCTACAAGTTTGTTTTGCTATTCGGCCCGAATCAGTTTTCTAAAGTGTTTTTGAAGAATTACATACCCTACCTTTAATGTAGAGCAGTTGTGAATTACACTGATTTAAATGTTGCATAGGACCAAACTTCGCAGTTCAGTCACATTGGGGAAAAAATGGATTGGATTCGGTTTAATGTTTCATACATGGAAATGTGATTTTTGAGGTTTATCATGTAAAACAAATAATTCAAATATATATTTGCGTGTGTGTGTGTGTGTGTACTACATTTAAGAGTATTGTGAACAGCCAGAGATGAAAGCAAGACTTTTGATCTTTCTTCAGCAACTTTTCAGTTAACAGCCATTCTTAGCCACCAGACCAAGACACACACATACATACATATCAAGGTTAACAAAGTTGAAAATTGGGCTGTTGACCAGACTCTAGTTTTGAAGGCCACATGGGATAACAGAAATGATCTCAAACAACTGATGGCAAGGACAGATTGAGAGAGCTGAAAGAAGGATGGAGTGGAGCAGCATGGTTTCTCCTTCATGATGAAAAGAATAGCAGAAAATACAGTGGGAGGGGTTGCACATGGGAGGAATAGAGTAAATGTTGGGTTGCGTAACTGATAAGAGCCCATCTGTGGTCAAAATCACACACAGATCAATTAATGTCTGTCAGATATAAGATTTCCCACTGCTTTCTGGGTCAGTGTTTACACTCTCTCGGTTCCCCTGGGTAGTGACCCCTGACCTCACTCAAAGGAGGGCAGTTTAAGACTTTTCAAAAGAAAAGATAAAACCTGTGCTAATATGCAATACATACGAGCACTTAACTAATATGCAATACATACCAGCACTTAACTAATATGCAATAAATACGAGCACTTAACTAATATGCAATACATACGAGCACTTAACTAATATGCAATGCATACGAGCACTTAACTAATATGCAATAAATACGAGCACTTAACTAATATGCAATGCATACGAGCACTTAACTAATATGCAATACATACGAGCACTTAACTAATATGCAATGCATACGAGCACTTAACTAATATGCAATACATACGAGCACTTAACTAATATGCAATACATACGAGCACTTAACAGGACACAACCAGAAGTTAAATTATTTTTTTTAATAAAGAGAATGAAAAAAATGAAGCGTGACAGAGATTGGTAATTATGATTGTAATCAGTTTGAAGACTGCCTAAAAATGCTGTTGTGCAAATTATATCCCAAATATTACTGGTCAAGGTTTGAGGTAAATAGTAGCAAGGTTATTTTTTTATTTTTTTTAAGGCTAAACATGTCTTTGAGTGATTGGCATTCACCAGCCTCTGGTTTGTGGCAAGTGCTATTTTGAGTTCACCTCGGTGATGCTTGTCTTCGGGCTTTGTACATTAAACAAGGATTTGGCTTTCTGAATGGAGCAAAATTGAGCAAGGTGATAAAGGAAGGGTGAAAAGAGCTTCCTGTTCTTACAGGAAGTAGGAAATCCGCAAGCCTGTGCAACATTAACCTCTGAATGAACCTCTAATGACCTTTTAGACTCTTTACTTGAGGTCCTGGGTAGTTTGTGCTACTCCTAAGTCACTTTGGATAAAAGTGTCAGCTAACATATTGGGAGTATTGTGGTGGGAGTACATTTCTGCAATAACTGAGCATGAATTACAATTTGTTGCGAGATAATTTGTTGTCCGTTGGAATGAACGCTTGGTGGTTGATGTTTTAGGCTGCTTGATGTATCTGACCCTCATTATGTCCGGCCCACATGGGTGTGTTAATATGGAACACTTGAAAGCTACTACACAGTGTGACAAGCAACGAATTCATCATAAACAAAGATGCAGTGTAGTCAGATTTTGTATTAACGGGAGTTTTGGCGAGATTACACTGACATTTTTAGCCTAATGTTGAGAGTTCTTTACTCGCTTTCTGTACACAGTTTATTCCAAGTTGTTGTTTTATTATTTATTTTACAAGAGAACTTACGAAGTCTTGATTTACTGCTAATGTGTAAAATAGTCAGAGATGCGTTTATGCATTTTTTTTTTCTTCTGTTTTGTCTGTGTGGCCTATAAGAATAGGCCTATGCCGTGCAATAACGGTTTTCTATTCAATAACATTAACTGTTTTTATTTATAACATCTGCTGCTTTGCTTCTGTGAAAGTGAATAGAGACATCAGCCTTAAAGGGACAGTTCACCCAAAAATGAAAATTCTGTCATCATTTAACTCACCTCAGTAGTTCCAAACACCGTATAAATTTCTTTGTTCTGCTGGCTGCCGAACAGAAAGGGCTTTTTGAAGAAGTTTGTACCCATCTGTTTGGGGCACCACTAATTGACTTCCCCATAGGAGAACAAAATACTATTGAGTCATGGTGCCGCAGACTGCTGTTTCCCCCATTCCTTCAGAAGATCTTCCTTGTGTTCGGCAGAACAAGACATTCATACAGGTTTGAAACTACTTGAGGGAGAGTAAATGATGACGGAATTTTCATTTTTGGGTGAACTATCCCTTTAAAATTAGTTTTTGTCATTTACATCAATTATATTTGTATAAAATACACTATATATTTGTGTGTCAGTACATTAATGGCACATTTCAGCAGCATTAGTAAACTGTGTAAATACAAAGAAATGCCAAATCACATGCAGGTTTTTCCTGACCAGAGACCATAATCGTGTAATTAATTTTATGATGATATGAAACGTCCAATTTTTCTTTCAATAATGTTTTTTAAAGCTTTGCAAGAATTTCATGATATTCAATTTTTTATTAGTTGTCATAGCAAGTGATTTTTAAAGTCATGTGAGGCCTCCCTTTTTATAACATGACTGAAAATTTTACTTGAATTCATAGTTTATTCTTACTTTTGGAAATCTAATTGTTTTATAATTACTATTATTACTAGCTATTATTATTTATGTTGTTCTGTTGTCATTTTGATAATAGTCAATAGAAAAAAATATAACCACACACACATTGTTTGTCCACAGAATAATTACACATTATTAAATAAAAAGCATCCCGCGTGAACCTCTACCTCTGCCAGCAGGACCTCAATTGAACCTGACACGAAAACATGAGATAAATAATCAAGGCTAAATACTCAACTGTAGATAACAGTGTGCTTGGTATGAGGTGATGAAATAGTGTGCAAGAAAACATTTGCAAAAATTATTTTTTTATAAAAAAAGTGACGTAAAATTGGGAAGATTTATTAAAATGTGATAAATCATTAAGGCTTTTGAAACCTCGTTGCTTTGACTGAATGAATACAGAGGCATGGCACAGATCAAAGTTTATCAAAAGCATTTAATATTATTCAGAGTAATCATATCAATGACACACGAATTCACAAAGTGTTTAAGACATGTCTGGCTCAGTTTGCTTCGTGTGTGAATTCCAAAACAGTGCAGATTTTAAATAACCACAAAAATAAAATAAAAAAGAGGAAAGTGTGTATATTGCAACAGGAAAAATATTTCTTAAAAAAAATTGAGTAGGTCGAGAAGAACTCAGCACCATCTATATCATAATCAAAACCATTTTCCTGAATACATGAATTGTCACGCTAACGCTTCTAAAGCTGTAACAAATTACAGTATATAAATCAAAAACAATGCATTAAATCCCCTTTCACACTGTTACTCATTCCAGTAAAATGCCGCAATTTACAGTTCAATGTGATTTTTGGCCTTACAGTATGATATCCCACTGCAGCCAATTACTGTATACTGTGTATATAGAAAGATTATGCCTGCTGTGTTCAGCACGGCAACTGTGTCCTCAAACAAACCGCATTTACAACAGGACAGAAGCACCACTGAACGTGTAAGAGTATCAAAAACAGACGTTAGCCAGATTTTATTCATGACAGAATAGCTGCTAATCTAGGCTCAGAATCAGTCCTAGTCACCATCTTAGTCAAAAACAAAAGAAGAGATTCCAAGAGCACAGGTCTATTCTGAGAATTCATATGAACATGGCCCCTGTATTTAATCTTTCTTTTATTTGTTCAAAAGAAACGGGCACGTGAGCAGGTGTTCAAATATATAACAGTGATCACCTGTTAACATACGTGAGGAAAACGGTCTAAACATTTGTGTATAACAGACAACTTCTCTGTGCTCTACAATCTACATGGACAGAGTCAGTTATGAGATATTTAATATATAGACAGGAAAGATATTTAAAGGGGACGTCATGCCCTATTCTTTCATTGGTTGGCAATGGGCACCCTTGAATCTTGTGAGGATTTAGACTAACAATAGTCAATTCTCCAGATACTCTCTGATAACCAAGTTGAGGCAGGGGAGAACATTTTATATCCATAAAGATGTGGAACATTTTAATAGCTGTTTACTTTTGTGTAACAAAAAAAAATCACTCGTGAGAATGGGATATAGAGGTGAGAAACAATTCACTGAACAGAACCGATGAAACTGAACAAGGTGGTGGGTTAGCTTCACAAAAGCAGAGAAAAATTGATTAAAATTGATGATATAAACCGATTCCGTACTGAAACTGAAAAAGTCTTTTAAAACCGTATGTTTTGAAGCTTCGGAACAACTGTATTTAGTTATCTTAAGCTTAGAAAAATTTCCATAGCTCTATATTAGTATGGATTCATTGTTAGGTCTCTTCAGCTAATACAATCACAGGCCAATGTGTTCTGTATCTATGCTGTGTCTGAGGGTTTAGAAAAGAATAATTATGAAGACAGAACTGTCACCCGTGCGAAAAAATACAAAGAGCATTTACACCCATTCTTAAGTCGCACGATCCCCAAAAAGGGAGAGAGAGAGAAAAAAAAAATTAAGAACCAAATGGACAGGATCTCGGCAACTCTGCCGCTGTACGCCATGACAGCACCAAACTGCATTCCGCTTGAAGTCCCGCAGAGCCATACAGGGGTTGGTACACAAAACCGACAGAATTAGTGTTTCGTTTATCTTTTATATGTACTAGATTAGGTCCTGATAAACCATTCTGAGTAAACTGTTATTACATCGGTGATTTGAGCTGTTACACACCAAATATTAACAGTCACAGTATTTTGTTTACCCAAACGTCAAAATTTTTTTAATTCTACGGACAAAAAAGCAGTCTCGGTCTGCTGCGAACAGTGCGTTTTGGCTGATGAGGGCTGTGTGAGGGCAAGGGCTGAGACGTCCTCATCGGGAGCTGGAACTGGTAGTCTGAAAAGCACACGTACAAATGATAAAGGTTAGCTCTTTTTGAAGCTTTGCTGTTGTTTGCTGACTTTGACAAAGCGCGTGGGTGCACTCACCAGGCTGAAAGAGTCGTACACGCTCATGAGCTCCTCCATGCGGCATTGCTCCAGCACTACTACATTGGAGAGGTTTGGGTTGCGTTGTCGTGCACAGTCCTCACAGTGCACCACATACATCTTCCGACTGCCATTCTCACTGGTCACAAACAGCAGGTTAAACACCTCCACCTGCACAAGAACAAAAACTTGCATTATTATCATGTTATTTTTTTGGAACAAAACTCTGGTGAGTTTTTTTTTCTATGTAGGGTCTGCCTATGCTTTACAAATAACGAAGCACAATCCACTCACATCACACTCGTTACAGTAGTAGGCCGGCTCATCCTTCACTCTGCTCTGGTAGGAAATCTTCTTTCCTCCTGCCACCAGCTGGTCCCTCAGAATCTGAATGTGCTTAATAGACTGGAGGAGACAGTGTCTGAAAAGGAGGAAAGGCAAATGGATTAAATGCCTATGCTACTAAACTGGGATGTAACTTCCTGCTGCATACTTACTTGATCATCTTGTAAGTGTCTGGTCCGTATTACTGTGGGCGTTCCGGGCCACGTCCAGGCTACGATCAATTCAGGGGACGGAAGAACTCGGATGTTGACATTTACTTCCCTTCGAATTGGATTCGAACACTCGAAAGTCGTCTCTAAACCACCTTGGTGACTGACAGTAAGCTACACGATGTCAAAAAGCGAATATATTTTACATTTCTGTGCCAGTATTGTAGCTATAGCACATTTTAATTGCAAAACTACTTTTTGATGTAGTGTAATATGTGCATGACATGTGATAAAATGTAATAATTTAAAGCGATTCGATTATGATATAATTCACAATCAATATAAAGTATGACTATTAACCGGGATATGCACAAGGAAAGAAGAAGAAAAAAGAAAAGGAATTGTACATGAAATGACCAATTAAATCGGGGAAAATATAATTCGTAACCATCCCAAAACGACCGTGGTTTTAATGCAAGGGCGATAGATACCGGAACAAAAGATGTAAGCGATGTTTAAGTGAATTACTCACGGGGGAGGTGTGACGTGGTGTCCCACTATTGCTCCGTTTGTGTGGTTTTGGGTCTGTGTGGGGCAGGGTGGGCCAGCCCACGAGCCTGACCTGTAGGCAGTTGGGGTTGCCTGGGAGTCGTATGAGCCTGTACCCGGAGCTCCTGTCTTTAAATGCAATGACGCAGGGATCCGAGGTAGGCCAGGATGTTAGCGCGGTACAAGTCATCCAGAACCGGCCACCATGATCCTGTCAGGTAGTCGACTCCATGCCTGAGAGATAAATACACAAACTTCTTAATAAAGTATTTATTGTAACATAAATACATAAGAATGAAATTAGTGTTATTTGACAGTGTTTTTGTAAACTCTTTCTTACTTTACACAGAAATCACTGATGGCCTCCCAGTAGTTGTCATGAACAGCAAACCACTCACAGTCTCCAGGCCCAATATTGATGTTTATGGAACAGAAGTTATTGTTCTCCTGGTGTCCTGATGATACAAGCATTTAACACCAATAAAAAAACCTACTTGCCAAAGCAGACTATCTATCTTTGATTTCTACAACTCACAAATCGAGAAAGCTATTAGTGATTGCGTCAAACCTGGTGTGCGGCAGCCAGGGACTTTCATGTAGAGTTGCACTGTATTCATTCCCAAAATGGTGTGGCCAACATGACTCAGCATATTCCCACTGGAGGACACACGCATAAACGCCGGCAACTTCTGCAGTTCCTGCAGCTGAGGCTTCCATCTAAAGAAAAAGACAAAACACAATTGAGTTCAAACAGACTTATAGAAAAGGGATGCTGCTCATGTAAAGTGCAAGAATGTATATATCCCCAACCATGTCTTGAAGTTTGACATATTTAAGGTTTTTATATCATCCAAATGAGATGACAAAAAAAAAAAAAAAAGGTTATACATGAATGCAATTATGCACAGTAGTCTTACCTTTTTGGATCGGACAGGTCAATGTTGGTGCCAAATTTTATTATCTTCCCCACAGTTTTCTGCTCTAAACTATAAAGACAAATTAAATCATTTTAAGTAACAACATTTTAAAGAGGTGTTTTATACATACATATATTAAAAAATAAATAAATAAAGAGACAGATATTTGGACAAAATCAAGAATTAGGTGCTGTGCTAACTTGCGAAGAATTACCTGGAGCTGGGAGCTGAGGAGCTACTGGTTGTATTCTCAGAGTTAGTGGCTGATTTCTCATCTTCATCATCCTCGTCATCACTGCCCTTCTCTTCCTTTAAAGGCAGACAATGGTATAGGTGCATGTTCAGTGCATGATGTATATGATTCAAATGGAAATTCATTTTATATTTTACGTCAGACAGAATTGTACAAACAAGAATGACAAAGTATTTGCAAAATGACCAACAAATCTCTGGAAACTAACAAACACTGTGTTCGTTTTGTTGTGTTGGTTGTATGTTTGTGTTCATACCTGTAAGCTCTCTTGGAAGCTGGAGGCCTGGTACTGGGCATACTTGGCAATTGTTGTATGCGACCTGCTGCTTTCGCAGGGCCAGGTCTGGCCAGTGCCGCTGGGATCCCAGTTCTCATCGGCTGGCTGCTGGACCTGGGTCCGGACCTCTACTGCATGCTCCGCATTTGCCTCCACCAAAGATTTTGTGGAAAACAGACCAAGATCTATGAAGAGGAAGGAATGAAAAATGAACTAAGTTTCCACAACAGCAACCGTTAAAGTTACAAAATGTACAACTTGAGTATCTGTCCATCCATCCATAATACATTGTGCATAAACGTACTTAATCTAAGGGAGCCAGCTAATCCCCGGATGACAGTAATGGGGTTCTTAGAATCCGTGCAGAACTGTAGCAGGACCGGAGAGAATGCATCTCTTTTACTTTCCAACTGCAGAGAAACAACAACAACATGGAATCATTAAAACAAACTTTTATACATCAGAGCATCAACTGTGTTTTTACTTGAGCAGAGGTTATTGTGCATGTAATACACAAAATGCTGACAATGCTACTGCAGCGCTTACATAGATGCTAGGTGTGGGGGGGTTGAGTTTCTCTCGAGGGATGGGCAGTTCTGTGCTCAAAACTGGTTTAACAGAGAGGGCAGGTAGGAGGAACGATTCCTTAAATTTCCCCTTCACGCGAGCCCCCCTGAAACAACAAGACATTAAATATCAGACACGGCCTTTCACGGTCCAAATCACATCAAAATAAATTGCAACTGCAGCCAAGAAATAAACAGTTTTAAAGATTTCCTGCACGCAAATATTGCTTACTTGCAGGCTCTGACGATTTCACTAGCTGTGTTCTTTATGGTGATTTCCTCCAGAGGAATCCTTCTCTCCTCTACCTCTGAAGCAATAAATGTCTCCCTGTCCCCACTCTCCACCTTTATGAGGCGTATCTTCAGTTCTTTGGGTGGCCCATCTGTCAGTGCTTTCAGTTTCTGAAAGTCATCAGAACATAATGCTGAAGAAGCTGATGGGAGATCAGACGAACGTCCAGAGCTGGCGCCCTCGTCTTTACTGCGTGCCCACTCTTCTCCTTCACTCTGGGGTTGGCTACATTCCTCCTTCCTTCTCTTCTTGTCTCCGTCACGGTCTTGTTCCTTCTCCCTAAACTCCTTACTCTGAAGGTCCAGGTTACCCAGTACCTGCCTGCTCTTTTTTTCCTTATGTGACTTTCCGTCCTTGTGCCGTCGACTGGAGCTGGAAGATGAGGATGAGGAAAGAGACGCATCATCGTGTCTTTCTCGGTGCTTTTTCTTTCTCTCTTTCCTGTCCTCATGTTTTTTGCTACTGCTACTGTGTTTGTGTTTCCTCTCTCGTTCTCTGTCTCGGTGTCGGTCCTTTTCTTTATCAGGTTTGCATGTCTCCTGTGACTCTGCCTTAGAGCTCTGCCTTTGAGGGAGTATGTGTTTGTTCACCTCATAGCTATGACCAAGCTCCGCTAGTGAAGACTCTGAGATGGTGGTCAGTATAGGTCGATTTTTAAACAAGTCTTTCACAGTTCCAGAATCCTTCACTCCTGTGGATTCCTCTGAAATATCTTCCTCATCATCATTGCCCAAAAAATCTGACTGGCTAATCGTATCCCCTCTCTTCCTCTCTGATGCCCAATCTGTAGGTGAGAGGGGACAGGGCTGTCCTGAGTTACTAATGGCAGAGGGATGCGTTGGACTGCTGAAACCTGGGTGATTGGATGAACCTGATGTGGGAGAAGTGCTTTGTTGTTGTTGTCTGCAAATGTCAGGCTCCAGAGAAAGAGATGAAGAGTACTTCACTCCCATAAAAGCAGAGGGAGGAGGACGACCAAAGGGTCCACCTCGGTAGGTGTACTTCTGGCTCTCAAGTACAGACGCAAGGTTTTTAAACATGCTGTTCACACCTGTCTGATGGAGGTGTGGCCGTTGTGGTGGTGGTGAACAGGATGGAGTTTCATCTTCATCCTGATCTGCTTCTTCTTCATCATCATCCTCACACTCACTTTTCTCTACCTCTGGAAGGCCATACAGCTTGGCCAGGTCACTATGGCGATAGTTGGTTCCTGTTGTGGCAAGATTGCTTTCTTGAGACTGCATGCTAATGGAATTTGCAGGCTTGGGAATGACCTTAAGAACCTCCTCTTCTTCCTCAAGTGAAGAAGTACGACTACAAGGAGATGCCAGTGAACCTTGCCGACTTAACACAGGTGGGCTTGCATGGCCACCTGGCTGATAACCCTCAGTTGGAGATTGCTTTAGGGCAGGCATGAGGTCTGGTGCACACAAATAACTCTTAATAGGTGCCACATTTGTAGAAAACGGAGGTTTCGGTACTGCCTGTTCTCCACTCTGGCCAGAATACAACTCCTCCTCTTTCCTGATGGACTCATCCAGCATCTTCATAATATTAGCCAATCCATCAGGCAAGAGCTCAGAAGTTTCCTCCTCAAATTGGGCACCATCAGAGTCACCACTGCAACTTCTAGAACTGCTACCCAAACTACCAAGTCCTGTACTGGGCATATGTTTTTGAAGGCTGCTTGTAGTCGTGCTGATAGGTGTGCATGAAGAGCGAACATCCTTGGGGAAAGCCTGGTAAAGTTTGGGTGGCTCTCGCAGGGGTGGAGGGTTGGGAATTGCATTTATAATCTCAGCATTATGAGAGGTTTTCAACATTTTGACATCTTTGGATGGGTCAGGTTTCAATTGCATGGTGTGGCTGTCGGAGGGGCTGATGAGACCTGACTCTGAGGGGTATGTGGGATTCCCAGTGGAATTCTGAAACGGTGCGCCACTCTTCCATTTCTCTCTTTGCCTTTGCTTCTCACGGGCATATTCTGTCTGGGGGGTGAGGGGAGGTGGTTGTGACCGTTCCATATCGTTTGCTGCAGTTCCAGAAAAACGTGGGGGCACTCCTCCCCGACTCAACCAGGGATAAGGTGGTGAATTCTGGCTAGGAGGTGAGATGGAGGAGAGTGCATTGGCTGGAGACAAACAAGGAGGTGGAGACTCAGCTGCACTACCTGACAGCAAACGTTCCAGACTCTTGATGGCAGACTCACCGTGTGGCTTTGTCTCCATTTCTTGTCTTTCTACATTGCGTTTTCTCTCTTCATTCTGGTCTCTCCTTCTCTCTTCTGCTTGCATGTGGCCTTGCAGCTCTGCATCAAGTTTATTCAAAGCATCAACAATGGACTGAGAGCTTGGGGCAGCAGGCTGCAAACAGGAGCTTGGGTAGACTGGGGCTGGAACAGTAGTAGTTGCCTGAGAAATTGAGGAGGAAGCTTGGATGGGCACGGAGTTGTATGAATTACTAGAAATTGGCTTGAGGGCTGAGCTGACCTTTATGTGTTCTGGAGGTTGAGGGCAATGTAAAGGTGAACTGACTCGAGGGAGAGTGTTGAAGAAGTGTTGAGAAGTCTTGCTGGTGATGACACTCTCCCCTGATCTCTGAAGACCTGAGTTTAGGGTGGAGGGAGAAGAGGACACAGGGGTGTAGTTAGGTCTGCCTTGTCCTGTGTGGGGTAGAGTGGATTGAATCCGAGATTGTACCCCTCTATGTGGGTTTGGAAGGGTTTCAACAACAGAGTGGACACCCTGATACCCTGGATGTGTTACATTTTGACCAATCATGGATACATGGTTTGGGTTTGAGATTAACACTGAAGAATCCATTGCTCTCCAGCTGCTCAGGGTACTGGGAATGGAGGAGGCGGTAGAGGGTGCTGAGCTTGTGGCAGGGACGCTTCCAAAATTGGTGTAAAGTTCCAGAGAGCAAGGTGGACGAGGAGTTTCTAGGTTTGGGGTAATGACAGGTTTTCGAGCAGGGGCCTGAGGAGGGCTCACACGCTGGGTGGTCCCTTGACCCCGGTCGCCCCCAGCAAGCCTATTCGGTGCCTGAGAAAGGCGTTTGGCAACCTGAGAATCCCCTCTTGCTGAAAAGTCACGTGATTCCTAAAGGGAAATTAATATTACAGTCAACAAATCATAGGACACAAAATTGTAACTATTGATAACATTTATAGTTTACAGCACATGTTGTGTAGCATACTATTTACTAATATTAAACAGCCAGCAATTTTAAGTCTTGAGCAGGTAGATCTGTTTGAGCATCAGAGAGGTTGAGTGTGTTACCTGGTTCCTCCAGGGTTTATGGGGGTTGTGCTGAGGTACTGTGTCCTGGGCCTGGTTGCTGGCTGGTGGGCTGGAATGGACCAGCCCTGGGTGAGGCTGGAATTGGGGGTGACTGTAAGGCACAGAGGTGTAGTTTGCTGGTGAGGGTGCAGGGCGCTCCCTATCTGCCCGTGGTGATAATGAGGATGTAGGTGGTGGTGGAGCCTGTTTATTCAAAGAACTCGATGCAGAATCATGTCCTCTTTGTGAAGTAGTACCACATGGTTCCCCTTGGGTCTGGGCTGAAGGTCTGATGTTGGGGTAGGAGTATGTAGAATGGTGGATGTGAGGGTTCTGTGAAGGTCCCAGAGACTGTGGTGACTGAGCAGTCTTGTGGGACTGTGGTGGAGGACCCCTGCTTTCTTCGTAGCCTCTTGTGCTGTGAATGGTGGGTGAAGACGTGGTTGATAGATTCAAGGGAGGCAGTTTATAGGGGAAGCTTCCAATTCCTGACTTAGCTGAATCCTGTAAATAGAGAATAGGAATTGGCCAAGTAAGCCAAGTACATCTAATGTAAAACAAAAGGGAAGACTAAACATCACACAATACACGACTTTCATCGGATTGCTGTTCTTTACACAACTGTCTATCTTCGCTGATCTCAGTTACAGTTAGGGCTGCATGATAAATCGAAATGGAATCGAGATCGCGATTCGACAGAAGCTGCGATTGTCATGCGTATCTTTCAGTGAAGCACGGTTCTGTGATCAGCAGTAAATCTCCATCCAAGGGCCAGAGGGCGCTCTCCACGCTGACAACGCCACAAATACCCTCCGCCAGAGAAACCCATAAATAACGAAGATTCAACTGCTTTCATTGATTCAACGTGACTAATAAACACACGACTACGGCAATATACGGTTTATCTTATATACGGTTTAGTTCTTATTATTATAATTTTCATTAGAATAAAGTATATTTAATGCAATGCCTTTATCACTGCTTAATTATTACTATGAAATATGTTGCGTGCCTTTTTTCTGTGTAAGAAGCCACATCATCTCAAAGTAAGGATTTATTTCAAACACTCGACTGTTGTTATGAAGAGAGTTTGGAGTAAAAATGTTATTAAATGTGGTATTTTCACATGCTTTCAGATGGAGCACCATTTACTTCACAGAGCTGTAGTTCACTGAGAAGCTATGCAAACAGTTGTCATTATCGTGAGCGATTTCATAGTCGTGCAATAAAATCGTCTGCAATTTTTTTTGCGTAACTTGTCAGTGACTACGGCTATGTGTAGTAAATGCTGCTCCATCTGAAAGCACGTGATGATGATTTCCTGCTGATTACAGAACCGGCTTTTTTAACAAAATGCGCATGACAATTGCATTCGATTAATCGCGCAGCCCTAGTTACAGTTAAACCACATTTCATGCTACAAGTCTTGGATTACAGACAGGTCTAGATATTTGACCCACTAACTTAATTCACACCCGATTTCTGGCTTTTGTCACAAAGCTTATAAGTGAAAGCTGATAAAGTGGCAGTGACAGATGATGCCATATATATTAAACTGTCAAACAGAATACAAGAAAATATTATAGAATATCAACATTCAGTTCTGTCAGGACCATTATCGTCAAAGATAACTTACAATTAGCATACATTTTAGGTTGGGGGTATGGTTCTGTTCTGGGCAAGGACTCCCTGCGCATCCATGCAGCCTAGCATTGTATGAGAGCAGGGAGAGCAGTGATAACCCCCCTAGGGTAAACAGAACAGAACCAACATTAATGATTAATGTAGCAGATATCATTAATGTTCTAAGTGATTATTTTATGTAACAACATAATTTAGTGGTCTGACTCAACGAGAATATCCAATGCCGAGTCCTGACTGGACGAGAGGAAGAATTTGGGGATGGAGGTGGGTGATTAGCTCCTGAGCAAAGCGATAGCTGCTGAATAATGACTGAAAGGACCTTATAAAGGGAATTATGATTGTCGTCGTATTCCTATAGGTAGACGTGGATCAGCTAAGTGTCAGCTGATGCGAGCTTGACTAATGTGACCTGCCAAAACTAACGCTACGCTCCATTTCAGCAGTGACTGACCTGGAAATCAATGGGTCCGCTTTTGTGTTCATTCGGGTTCCAGGGTGCTCCACCTCTGTGCAATGGGTTCCAAAAGCTAGGTTTTGGTGGGGGGTAGTTGGAGGGTGGCTGCTGATTCAAATGTACAGGCGGTCTGGATATGCGCTGCATGGCGGAATGAGGCATCTGTCATAAGAAACAGTAAAAAAGAGGGCTTGGTAAAGGCGCGTTTTAGGACAAGAAATGCAGAGGTGAGCATATCAAAAGACGTGATATGCTCGCGACTAACCTGTTCAGACCCAGAGCTCTTCTTTCTCTTGTTCGGACTGGGGCAGTCCTCCATGGGCCGGTGCAGAGATGGAGCAGGGGTATGCTGAATGACAGAGTGCTCTCCAAGAGGGAGCCCAGGTCGTTTTAACTGTCCAGAATGAGAATGAGGTCCCCTGGGTTGCTGCTGAGTCTGAGGTTGAGTCCACATATCAGGGAATGAAGGCATGAGCTGAGGATGAGGAGCACCATACTTGTGGATAAAGTGAGAGAAAGAGAAGTTGGCGAAAGTACTCTCAAGCACATAACTTAGTTAAGCGCGCTATACATTCAATTAAACAAAAAATTGTTAGACAACTTTAGTGTAATATAAATCTGGTCTTTCATAAATTATACATTTAAAAATACTGATTTATACAGGAACACCATTCATTTTTATATAACAAGAGAGCATATAAAAGGCACAGTAATGAAACATAAGCTCAATAATCACCTTCAGTAGCTGACTGGCTCGAGCTGTGAGGTGTGCAGGAGGTCCTGCGTTGTAGCCATTGTGCAGTCGGTTGTGATTATCACCAGGCAATGGCTCATATCCCTGGCCAGTTCTGGTTGGTTCCCAAGGCCTGGGAGGAGCAGGGGGTATCCTTTGTATTCCTGGCAACAAAGCCTGAGACAGGCCTTGCTTATCTCCTCGATGTAGGGGACTGAAAATACAAGGACACATTAACAAACTTTTGCCAGAAGTATTTGTAAAACAACTTTAAAGCTTATTAAAAACTCACCCATTGTTTAAGAATTTACTAGGATGATTTAGCCCAGTCATGTGACTAGGTGGCATATGGGTGAGGAACTGGTGCTGATTGACACCTGGTAAGCACCTATCGAGAGATAAGAAAACAAGGTTTTGCTTTGATCATTCCCTCTCACAGCTCAGTTAGCATAACTTTATCAGTGAAGTCACTAAAAGAATGATGCGGCCCTGATCATGAGGTGTATTACCTGGAGGGAGGTGGCCAGGCACGGCTGCTCACGGGAGCCCATGGTCCCCGGTTGAGTCCATCCAGAGGAAAAGGGTCCCGTGTGCTGCACCCGGTGAACTGTTCTGCTGTGTGATGCATCCAGCCTAGACAATAAACAAAGACTATTTACTTTCCTACATGTCTTTATTATCTTAGCCAATACATTTATCACTGCCAGGAAAAATACGTAGGCCTAAATTCTTGCATTCTTTCCAACATGTAGCAAAGTGGTTGTGACACTGAACTACTCCACTACTAAACCATTATGCTGCCTTCAATATCTTGGCTTAAGTCAGATGGCAGAGCAGACACTTTTCATTTATTAGATACACTTAAGTGTATGAGTGTTACTTTATTATTTATGAACTTTTAGTTTTAATATTTTAACTATTAGCTATTATTTTTATATTTTCATTTTAATTTTAGTGGAAGTTTTAGTAATTTTGTTGTGCTTTTATTAATTGTGCTGTAATCTTCATTTCAGGGGGGGTTTTCCCTTCAATTTTTTGTTTTCATCTAAAATTTACATTTTATTTGACTTCAGCTTTATTAATGAAAAAAACATTTTTCAATAGTTTTAGTTAACCATAACAACACTGAAGTGTACAAAATGATTTCATATGTGCTAACAAGCACGAAATATTCTTACTGATATAAATGACTGTTCAGTGCTACACTCTACCAAGAGAACAGAACACATGGTTACTCACCACACTAGCTGTGAGTGTGAAGCCCTCCACTGCAAAACAGAGAGGACCACTCACCAACAAGAAGGAGAAGCTGTTTACTGCTACCCCTGCCAACTGGAGAGAGAAAGAAAAGAGAAGAGATGGGACATAAGGGGGTGAGGCACAAATAACTGCCAAATCCATTAAACACGGGGAAAACACATCCTTTGTAGGCTGTATGAGTGTTTGGCCTGAAGGCAGCTAATAACAAAGGAACCCTCCAGAACTTCAGTGCCACTCTCTGCCTCTAGGGGGCAGTGCTCTTCTGTATTCTAATGGAAGGAAAGGGTGCACAGATGGGCTTGTGGGAGTTCACCTGTAGGGTGAGTACACTGAGGTCATTATAACCCTTCCTAGGGCCTCTTGGCAGAGGGTGAGAGTGATTGGAGGGAGGGGACGACCAGAGCAAAGCCCTGGAGTCAAGCCAGCGGTGTCTGTGTGCATGTGTACATAAAGGAGTGTGTGTACTTGTGTTGTGTTGCTCGAGTTTGATTATTTGCATGTGTATGAGTGTGTGTCTATGACAAGAGAGACACTGGGGTTAATCTCATTAGGCCAGGCGTGATGGAGAGAGGAAAAGATAGAAAGAAAGAGAGCAAGGGGTGGAGGGAGGAAAGGAACAGCAGAAGGCTTGAACAGGATGGATGGACAGATTAGGAGAAAAAGACGGGTCTAAAATTAAAAAGTGTTCTTTAGGGAGACACCAAAGTGAGAAGACCGGCTGTGCTCCCATGAAACACCCACACATGCAAACACACTGAGCTTCCCACGCATTCTGAACACACATGGCACACACTGGAGGCACAAATATTGGCAAGCGTGCGCACACACCCGATTGAAATCGCTGGGCACACGTGCATATATAGCCATACAGCAAAGGATGCCTAGTGCACACTAATTATGGACTTGGCAAAAGCATTTCAAGTGTGACACACAGAGGCTTTCTCTGTCTATAGCACAAAATAAACACACACACACACACACACACACACTTATTATACAATCAAACAGGCCACAGATGCAAAACGTGTCATCCATAAAATGCTGTATAACCTGATGGGTTAGTCCTGAGCAACAAACTCAACATGCAGTGTAGCACTTACTGATGAAATCCACAACCCTTTAATACAGTCTTTAAGCTGCAATTTTGGTGATGAGGCATAAATTAATCTAAAGATAAATAATTATGAGGCAATATTCAGAGACTGTTTGGATACAGTGTGTGCGAGCTTTTCATTGCTCAGCAGGTTTAGTCAGTGCGTATGTGTGTATTTTGAGCCTACAGTGCACACGAGCCCACCCACTCCTCTCTGGCTCAAGGTATCACACTATTAAAAGGCTTCTGTGATATTTCAGGAACTCCGGATTTAGCTGCTAGTGGGGACTGAAATAATCGTGACCCTGCAGCACGCTGCATTCTTAGAACAGTTTCTGCATATTCACGCACACACACACACACACACACACACACACAGTTTACCTATCAAAAAAGCATCTAGCACCACTTCTCAAACGTCAGAAGAATTAGGGTTTAGCACCAACAGTCGATCATCTCAGCTGACTCTGTGGTTGTAGATTGCTGTAGAGAGAGATAAAGAGGTAATCATCAGTGCACATAGTTTGACTTTACTCTCATTTGTGTTCCTGATCTTTTACATTGGTTTCATTCCATCCAATCAGCACAAGTGCAGTAAAAACAGCCAGCTGTGCCAGCAGTATCCTATCACGGACAGGGTGTCAAAAATGACTCCAGAGAAGAGAAAAAGTTGACAAATTGTGATTTATTTATTTTTTAATCCAAACGAGTTAATGAAAATAAAATAAAACTCATTCGTTTTTCCCATATTATTCTATCCTCTATTAGGAGCACAATGAAGAATCTAACAATTTCATATGGCCAAATTGCACTCAAATAAATAAATAAATAAACACATAAATATATAACTTTATTCAATAATAACCATGAAGTGTCAGTAAAAAAAAGAAAGAAAAGAAACTAAAGGAAATCTGTCTGCAACACTGGGAGCTCTTGGGTGGTGAGCAGGACAACAGTGAGAGGGAATCCATGATACTGTCTCACACACACAATGGTGAGAGGGGTTATTTGGGGGTGGGGAGGGGGGGGGGGTGGGGGGGGGGGGGGGGGGGGGGGGGGGGAGATGTCTGAACAAACACAAGGGCCTGGCTCTCAAAGAGACGTATCGGTGTGGAAAGCCAACTATCACTTGTGAAAACTGTGGCTCGGGAAAAACACCCCATGAAAAAATAAAGGGTGGAATTGATGGGTTTATAGAAAGTGTTTTCATTGGTTGGTATATGTGCATGTTTTAGCATACGAGAAAATGTTTGTAAAGAAGCACATTCACAGTGCAAACCAAGGGTCTTCAGCAGTGAGTCTGCCAAATATCGTGCGATCTTAAAATAGTTTTATGGCTCTTTTCCACTGCATGGTACGTTCACTTTTGGGGGGTTTTCCACTGGGTACAGTACCTGGTACTTTATTCAGTACCACCTCGGTTGAGGTTCCAAGTGAACCGTACAGTTACCAAAACGTGACGTGCAAACTCTGCTGATCACTGATTGGCCGGAGAGAATCGTCACTACCTGCATCACTGAACTTGCAACACAATGACACAACAGAACCGCTAGATTGAAATCAGCACAGCCTGCGAAGGATCGAACGCAACTGTTTTGAATGAGCGCACCTTTTTTTTAAACAACCAAAAAATGGCTGTTTTGTGGTCTGTTGAGGAAGTACAGACGTTCCTCTCGTTGACAGCCGAGGAGCAGATCCAGCGAGAGCTTGATGGGGCGACGCGGAATGAAAACGTTTTTCAGGAGTCACGGCAGTAGAGGTGGCGCAACTATAACGACATGTGAATAATCCCGCCCACCCTAAAGCGATACTAAACTGCAGTGGAAACGCAAACCGAACCGTACTCTGCCGTGCCAAGCAGAGTCGTACCACGCAATGGAAAAGCGCCCTTAGAGAACCAACCGGTTAAAGCTTTATGCTAAAATTAAATTTTTTTGCAATGTTCAACTGGGGGTCTTCTGTCCCAAAAAAAAGTTTGAAGACTGCCGAGGTAGACAGTTGTGGGAAAACACACATAAACCCAAACTGAAACTTCTCCGTACTACATTTCCACATAGAATGACAAATCATACTGCTACAGCTTTGCTTTTTACGAGAACATGTTTTTAATTTCAAGTAATATAGATTTCTAGTAATATGTGGAAACAATATGGCACCCCGAAACAGATTCGTATTATTGTAAGAGAGATCAATCGAAACACACATACACGAAGTCTGATAACAGCTAGCTGTCTGCTGTGTAACTGGGGAACTCCCATGACTCAACCATGGAAAGGGCTTACCCCACAAAGCCAGACTCTGCCCTCTTCTCTAGCACACTCTTTACGGTCAGGTGATCGGGGACGCCCACCTCAGTCACAGCATAGGGAATTTCTGAAAGTCTACCGTCATCGATATCTGTTACAGTGTGTTGTTTTGGATGCAAAACATATGAACTGTAAATTTACAGTGTGGGTTTTTTAATATTCCACCAAACCGGGGAATCCAAAACTCACTGATGCCGATCAGACAGGAGAAAACAGGTGGCTTGCGGTGCAATTGATTATAAGAGTGAATGAGGTTGTGTGGTTATTGGTTTATTGAAAGGCATCACATCTCGATTCGCTTTCATGCTCTAGCTAACTGTTTTCTAGAAAATGTCATGTGTATTTACTCATACTTCAAAAACGCTTTAGAAGTAATTTTAATGTCAAATCACAAATGTTACAACGATGATATCATAATTAAAAAAATTCCCCATTCACCCCCACTTCGCCCCTCAGCTTGATAAAATTCCCCATGACAACAAACATCAAACAACTATTCCAGTCACTGGCTTGGTCTTCACACTTACCAAATCAATGCCTAAAACACCAAACCAAATGAGAGCCACATATGTGGGAGTCTCCAACCAACCCTGTCCAATCAAGCTACAAAAAAAAACCCTTCAGGAAATCACCGTGAGAACTAACCAACCATACAGCTGGACCAAAAGATATGACGTCTGAAGTGATGAGTACCCTTTAAAAAAAATTCAGGTTATGATTCACTTTTGAATAGATGAGGACTGACATCAATAACATGGCAATGTGAAAACAATTCCATTTTAAAATAGTGCTACGGGTCGTGTGAATGATGTAATCTCCCAGCATGACGACAGCGTTCTCATTCCTGCCAGAAAGTACCATGAAGCAACTCGGAGAGCTAAAACAGCTGAGCGTTCGAGTATGCGGAAAAGAACGGCATGGAATGGAGTCAAGGAATTAGGCCAGGAGAGGGAGAACAGATTGTGATAAAGAAAGGTAGATGAGAACAGGGGAAATGGGAGAGCTGGAATGTTCCTCAGTGAGCAAAGGGGGCCGGCGGAAGGGCCTGTGGGTGAGCGCTCATATTTGGCCATTATATAACCCACCTCAGATAGAGATCACACACACAGAGGCACAGAGGCAAAGGAAGCACAACGTCACAGTAGGCTTGCGTCTGTTTCCTTCCCTCTCTGTCTGTGTGTGTCTGCCTCTGCCAATGATGCAAGGCTGAGTAGTCACGATGGCGTCGTTGCCTTCCAAGCCCACACTCGTAGCCTCCACACAAACATGCGTACATACAAGAGTGTACATCCTGATCCCGAGAGAGAGTTCAGCTGAGGACACGCGCAGCGCTCGCTTCTGTGTGACTCTCTGGCCGAGTCCTCGCCTACATGTAACTTTGCGACAAGCCTTCCTCGACCTTGCACCACCCTTCCAAAAATAACATTACAATAAAAACTTTCACGACTGGCCCCATTACGCTTTCGGAATGTCACAACTGGCTTCTGTGCACAGACCATGATTACTTTCCCTGCTCTCGTTTTCATGTCATCACTCTCGACCTAGTTCAGCGCTCCTGATTTATGGTTGCTAGACAGATGATAAATCCATCTGGATGGAGCGTTTGAAGAGAAGCGGCGCGAACATCACAGGCATCGATATGATATTGACACTCCAGCACTAAAATGTTGTCCATCTGGTATCAGCTGTTAATGAATAAATATGTAGGCTAATATATAAACCAGGGCACATTAGTGGTGTATAAATGTGTATAAGATTGTCTTACTAGAGGGGGAAAGACTACCCTAATCTAAATATTCACTGTCATTCCTGACATGACACCAAAATCAGCAATTTCACTAATAATATGAATCTTGGATTCAGGTCTCAGCTCTCAGTTGTTTCTCTTTGAGTCGACACAGAGAAACATGATGCTTTTCTTAGTAACTCTAGTGGTTATGTCCTATTAAGAGTAAACAACCATGCTGTCACTGTGGTAAGCACTGCTGAGAAAACACCCTTAGTCATTACCTTGAAGGAGGTGTATGACTGACACTGATATTACTCATAAAAGGAGAAGTCAACATGAAACAGGTTACAAACCATTTTACTTCTGTAACTTGCCATGTTCCTAAATGAAAAAGAATATTCATTGAAAAACTGTAGTATGAGACTTTTGGAAATTGATTAGATTCTAAAAAGTGATTTGGTGACTTCATCTAAAAAAGAAAAACAGAGGTGGATTGTGTAGTTACTTTGATGAAAGATGATGTAGGCTTTGAAATAACACGCACAAATCGTGCACAATAAGACCAGAGATGTGCATTTGGAAAGTCAATAGGGTCACTTTTGATCTTATGTTGACTTCAAAAACATAATGAAACAAAAGTGACAACCGACCTTTTCTTCAGTTTTGTGACGTACATCACTGGTTACTCGAGGAAAAAAGTAGGGTGGGGACTCGGTTGTGTCCATCAGTTGTTGATTAGATGGAGGCAGATCTCGCAGTCAGTGAAAGTGAACTAAATTTTTGGCATGTTACCAGAGAGACGCGTGTCAGAAGATTATGATTTTAATTTAAAATAAATTAAAAACTTATGAATGTATGAACTGTTCACTATAAGATCAATAACTTATATATTCCCCAACACACATATATACACATATAGTGGTGTGAAAAAGTGTTGGCCCCCTTCCTGATTTCTTATTTTTTTGCACGTTTGTCACACTTTAATGTTTCAGATCATCAAACAAATTTAAAATTACACAAAGATAATGCAAGTAAATACAAAATGCATTTTATTTTAATTATGATTTCATTTATTAAGGTAAAAAAGCTGTCCAAACCTGCCTGGCCCTATGTGAAAAATTAATTGTCCCCTCCTGTTAATTCATGAAAGAACTGCAATTAACCACATTATTTTAGAAAGCGGAGTTAAATTTCAATAACCACATGCAGGCCTGACCTGTTGAATCAAGAAATCACTTAAAAAGAACCTTTCTGACAAAGTGAAGCATGCTTAAATAGCAACACAATATGCCGCGATCTAAAGAAATTCAAGAACAGATGAGAATCAAAACAGTTGACATGTATCAGTCTGGAAAGGATTATAAAGCCATTTTCTAAGGCTTTGGGACTCCAGCGAACCATGGTCAGAGCCATTATCCACAAATTGAGAAAACTTGGAACAATGGTGAACCTTCCCAGGAGTTACCGGCCAACCAAAATTACTCCAAGAGCACAACGACGACTCATCCAAGAGGTCATAAAAGAACCCAGAACAACATCTAAAAAAATCCTTGCCTCACTTGCCTCAATTAAGGTCAGAGTTCATGATTCAACAATAAGAAAGAGAATAGGCAAAAACGGCATCCATGGGAGAGTACCAAGGCAAAAGCCACTGCTGACCAAAAAGAACACAAAGGCTCGTCTCTCATTTGCCAAAAAATATCTTGATTATCCCCAAGACTTTTGGGCAAATATTCTGTGGACTGATGAGACAAAAGTTGAACTTTTTGGAAGGTGTGTGTCCCATTACGTCTGGCGTAAAATTAACACTGCATTTCAGAAAAAGAACATAATTCCAACAGTCAAACATGGTGGTGGTAGTGTGATGATCTGGGGATGCTTTGCAGCTTCAAGACCTGGACAACTTGCCATAACTGATGGAACCATGAATTCTGCACTCTGTCAGAAAATCCTGAAGGAGAATGTCCAGCCATCAGTTTGTGACCTCAAGCTCAAGCGCACTTGGGTTATGTAGCAGGACAATGATCCCAAACACACCAGCAAGTCCACCTCTGAATGGCTCAAGAAAAACTAAATTAAGGTTTTGGAGTGGCCAAATCAAAGTCCGGACTTAAATCCTTAGATGCTTAAACAGTCCATTCATGCTCGAAAACCTCCAATGGGGCTGAATTAAAACAATTCTGCAAAGAAGAGTGGGCCCAAATTCATCCACAGCGATGTGAAAGACTCATTGCCAGTTATCGCAAACACTTGATTGCAGTTGTTGCTGCAAAGCGTGGCACAACCAGCTATTAGATTTAGGGGGCAATTACTTTTTCACGTAGGGCCAGGCAGGTTTGGACAGCTTTTTTCCCTTAATAAAATAAAAAAATCATTTAAAAACTGCATTTTGTATTTACTTGCATTTATCTTTGTGTAATATTTAAATTTGTTTGATGATCTGAATCTTAAGTGTGACAAATATGCAAAAAATTTAAAACAGGAAGGGGGCAAAAACCTTTCCACACCACTGTATATATATATATATAAAATTTTCCCCAATAACAACATATGCACAACAATGTAAGAGATCAGCCCTAAGACATGTTAATATCTATATCTGGATAGTAGAGATGCACCTTTCGATCAGCATGGGATCGGAATCGGCCGATTTTCCCCATGATCGGCCCAGATCGGTGATCGGTCGGTCAGTCTCACTTCTTTCCGATTTCGAGCCGATCCGTTTTGTTACCAGCGGCACAGGCAATAACATCAGCCGCGCATTCTCACTCTCTTCTCTCTGACGACCCCTTCTCTCTCACACACGTCTCATTCGCTCCGGTTAAATAGTGCTTGTATTGCGCATTATTTTAGTCTTTCCCGTAGGTTTATACCAAACGTGTGCGCACCACCACTGATCTATATTAGTGGAGCGCACAATCAGTCTCAAACAGCTTGTGAGCCACAAATAACAAAATGAGTGGCTAACTGCGCTAAAAAAATTATGTCAAAATGCCCGTCTTGGCGAGTATCCAGTTAAACACAGTCAGTTTTGGAACGTTAAATAGTTGAGAAAGAGAATGCATGTTGTGTAAAAGTATATTGGGTCCATGGATAAACTCTTAAAGGGACTGCCGCAGTCCAATATTCCTGCTGCTGTCTGTCATGTTAATCAAAGAACAAAAGACAAAGAAAATTATTTTCTGCTCTTGACTGAATGCGTTTAATAACTTTAATGGTAAGCATTAATCTGTATTTAATTTTTACAATGACTGGATGTGTTATTTTACATTTGATTACTTTAATTTCTGCAGTATTTCTTAACTGAATAAAAACTTACTTAACCTGAAAAACTTAGTTTCATAGCTCTCTTTATTCTATTGCATTTATTTGTGCTGCTGTTTGCCATTTGTTTTATTTGTTCTTATTTTATTACTGACTTTTTACTTGTGTTTTTTTATGAAAATAAAACTTTGCGTAGAAGAAAAGTAGATTTTTGTTTGTACATGCTGTCAATTAAAGTTCTTAGAAAGAAAATCCCCCCCCCCCCCCCCCCCCCCCCCCCGGTAAAATACGGCAGATCACACTAACAAAAAAAAAAAATCAGAATTGGCCAAGAAAATTGCAATTGGTGCATCTCTACTGGATAGTCAGGAAAAATTCTGCTTCTGTGCTTGTCTGTGAATGGGAATGTACCAGCATGTGAGAGTAAAGAAAGCAGAACAGATATGATAAGAACGGAAGTCGTCGTCAGAGCAACAGGAAGTGGGCCTCTCAAAAGAGGGGAGGGTGTCTTAAAAGGGACTAGGGGGAATGATGTAACATCCTGTGGAACATATTTTGTGTGTACGTATTTATGAATGGCCCAAAAAATGAAAGCAAAGTGGTCAAGTGTCTAGTTTCTCATCCTGTTAAGTCCCCTTAGGCTCGGCAGATGTTGCTGTTGTCTCTCTGTCGGGGTTATATCCATACTGCAGTCGGTCAACTTGTGTAATAGTTCTTCTGAGAACTAGAGTAAAACTTTTAAGGAACAGAAAGAGTGACTGACGTGCTCGCACGTTACACAACAGACACAGCCCAAACGGCAAAAAGCTGAAAGACGGGTGCTGTGCGTGAATGGCAGTGACTCGGTGTGCGAACGTCTGCTAGACATGAAAGTCTGGAGTGTGTCTGCACAGCCATCTGCGAGAAAAAACTTTTAATGCACTCAGCTGCACAAACTGTACAAATGTGTCACCGTGTCATTGTGAGATCGCTCTTTCATTCTCTTTTTACCTTATGAATACAAAGTACCACAAATGAGCTTTCTCTGTAGCCATCAAAACATCGCAGCTTTTCATTACTGGAACAGTCAAACCTTGAACATCTGTCTTGTTTGTCTCTCATTAGCCCCCAAAAGTCCCCTCCTACATTCAAACTCCTCGTTTCCCAGAAGCAAGTGCATTAGACACCAACAAAACCGGCACACTTAATAGTAACAAAAAGGATAAATCACAAACAAGCGGGCTCTCAGGTTGCCATGGCAACTGGTACGGCAGCACTCGTGTCTGACGCTCACAAAGTCGCAGAGGGATCCAGCCAAGCGGGATGAAGAGTCACGTCTGGCGTCTAAAATATTTCAGACACTGATTGAAATATGATAAAAGTTAGTGATCATAAATCGATGGAAAATTTGACTTTAATGTGAGCGAGACAAACCAAGATGTTTGCGATACAGGAAAATAATCCCTCCTCAGTCATGTCCCCCCCTACGTTATGACGCACGTCAGTGATCTGTGTGTTGCATCCTGGCTGCTCACTCTATCCAAAAAACATCTGACTGAGTCACAGAATCATGACTGATCTTTTGTTTTCCACCACTCTCCATTCCTCTCAACCACTCCCACTATAGTTTCACCGCCCCTTTCTTTCTTTTACTCACTTTCCCTTTTCCCCTCACTCCAAGCCAGTGTGTCAAGAGGGGAAAAAATGTGGTTTCAGACCGAATTAAATGCTTTTCTTTCTTGTTGTCTTTAAATTGCACCACCTAAGACCAACTCATCAAACTTAATAACACACGTTCACAGACTCACACACTTTCTCTTGTGAAATTCCTCTAGCTTGCCTACATCACTTCCTTTTACCACAAAAGTACAGTCCTAACATGGGAAAAACTCCCACACACACAACCGTTAGAGCTCAACGGAATGAACGAGGAGGACTTTACAGCCTACAACGTTTTGTTTTTTCATTCAGACAGTCCTGAAATACCAGTATAACCACACTGGCGTAAGCCCGGCTCTCTGTCATCATCACTGTCGAATGGCTACCATGATAAGTGTACGTTGACGAAGCACTCTAGCAAGCCCACTGACCTACATCATGATACAGCATCATTCCTTCGTTTCACACGCTCACACGTGAAATGTGCAACCTACACCGTTCTCTCTTTACTCCACCTGTTAGGATCACAAACACACCCTCTTGAATGTTCTATCGTTACTCAAAATTAGCGATGGGAAGATAGACTCAAGTTCATAAAAATCAAAAAAACACTGATTTAGTGATTCTTTTAGGTCATGATGTAATTATAATTCAAAACAATGGTTCGCGTATTGGACTTTGCTAATCAAAACATTGCCCCAATACACAGTTCTACACACTTTCAAACAATTGAGAATGAGTATATATAATATATATATATATATATATTCATTATTCACAGCATTTAGTTTCTTATTTTAGTCTGGCCTATAGCTTTAACACAAGTTTATGCCGTCACAATAAAGAGACAGTGACGCTGCAATAAGGCGGCTAATTCAAAACACCCGCTGGTCTGAGAAGGACTGAGTCTCGGCAGCTGCTGCACTCTCGAAATTTACAACCCACAACTTCAAAGGGAAGCAAATGCAGGCTCTCTGTTTTCATGTCAGTCGTGCTAATTGATCGGAAGTCGATCTTCAAAGGGATCTTCCTGTCCTTCATATGCCCACGTAAAATGCAGAGTGTCCCAACTCGCCCCCCAGACACGCTCATACAACAAACACCTAACCGTTTCACTGCAACTTTACATGCTGTCAGCAATGTTTGTTTGACGTCACCACAAATATTCCTCCTAGCGTGTGACAGAGAAACTTCCCCTGCATATTCCCTTAACCCAGACACCGGAATATGTTCAAACGCACATGCAAACGCTGAGAGAAAAAACACCCCACCCCCAGGTTGGGCTGGAGGCTTGTTGTAGTAGAAAATGATGCAAATGATTTCCTTTCAGACAAGACGCATTCAGTTCAGCACGAGCAGGCTGAGGCAATCCATTCAGCTTTATGAGACTGCCCAGCTCGGCACATCCCCGCAGTGGAGCCCTGCCCTCCCGTGTCAAACAAAGAGCAGCGGATCACATTGCCATCACACACACATAAATGGGTCAATGAAGTGATGCTCTTTTTTTTGGTTCGGTTTCAATTCATTTCAACCTTTTTTTCTTCCATAGAGCTGAAAGTCAAAAACATTCAGACGCATGAAGATTGTAAAACAGAAATATAGTGGTAGTTTGGCATACTCTTCTGTTAAGCATTTAAAAAATATATATGCAAAGAAGCAATTTTGTTTTCACGTATGTGTGACCCTGGACCACAAACCCAGTCATAATTTTTCAAAATTGAGATTTATACATCACATGAAAGCTGATAAGCTAAATAAATTAGTTTTCCATCGCTGTATGGTTTGTTAGGATAGGACACTATTAGAAAATCAGGAATCTGAGGGTGCAAAAAAAGCCAAATAATGAGAAAATCGCCGTTAAAAGTTCTTAGCAATGCATATTACTAATCAAAAATTACGTTTTGATATATTTACGGTAAGAGATTAGCAAACTATCTTCATGGAACATGATCTTTACTTAATATCCTAATGATTTTTGGCATAAAAGAAAAATCGATCATTTTGACCCATACTTGACCCATACTATGCATTGTTGGCTATTGCTACAAATATACCCGTGCCACATAACACTGCTTTTGTGCTCCAGGGTCGCAAATTATTAAGTCAGAATGGCTTAAGCAGTATGCAGGCTATTTTGTTGTCATGTGACAAGAAAACCATATAACAGGGGACCAATTTAGACTCAAGATGTATACGAAAATAACTTTTTTGTTTGATGTTTTAGTATAATGTAGTATTTGTAAATGAAAATTGGATTTGTTTGACACCAGTAGGCAGGTCTGGACAGTGAGGATGGGTCAGTTTACACACTGAACCCAGCCCCCTTCCACCGGACACACGTGGGACTGAGACTTTACACCTAAACACTTTCTGCCTGAACACAATACAGCAATATACACAATCACACGCCCGACCCAATAACCAAACCATGCGTTGATTTGTCTAAAGAGCATCTCTCTAAACACAGAACGCCAGTCATCGTCTCAAACGCATGTGTTTGTGGGCAGCAACGAGTTAATGCGCGCGGTCACTTCCGGTCACTGTTGCTACAACGCTTGCATTCACACAAACCGTTGCTAGCCTGCAATAACAAGGAGTGTAATGTCTTTCAGTCACGGCCAACACTCAACTATGAAGCAGTCACGAGTTTACCATGGGGACAACACTGATAAAACAACCGAGACGACAGAGAGCGGACTTACCCTTAAGTAGTAAAACTCGTTGAGCTTGCGTCTCCGCTAGCGCTCCCAAAAGTTAAGACGGGATCTGCTGGAGAATAAACGAGGACACCTTTTAGTCTTAAGCGTTAAAACACGAATACGTGAGTACAATTCCTGTCAGTACCGGTGAATATCGCAAGCGCAGTTTATCCGTAACTGATGAATGTACCGGCTGGATAACAACAATAGTAATCCGCAATGTTTTCGTAAATCCTTCGGTTTAAACGCCAAAAGTCTGTTGCGTCTCTCCGCAGAGGGCGTGCTGCTGATATGTAACGTCGCTGTTGGGTAAGCCTCCGCTGTCTATAGCGAGCACAGAGCTGTGTCTGTGAGTTAAGGCAGGGATCGGGTAGCGCTGGGGTTTTAAAGGGACACACAGCTCCGGCTGCAGAGGCGCACGCTCTCTTCTCCGTCTCTCCGCAGCGTAGCTCCGCCCCTCCGCTCCTGACGTCAGCACGCAGCACACCGGAATTCCCTGACGGCGCAAACCGGACTCGTGACTCGCGTCCTACTCTCACGGCCAGCCGCCTCCTAACTATTAATAAGTCTGAACACGATATTCACGCCTCATCACACAAAAATGCAGTAGCCAAGACTCACGCTCCTCACTCATTCAAGCAACGCCATAAAACCCATATATAGCCTCAGGGCATGCTATTCAGTAGATACGGGGCTAATAATATTTATTTATTATTATTAGTTAAGTTTTTTGTAATATGTTGATTTCAATTTTACACCATGTAAAAATGTGTTTGTATATGTATTTATATTTATTAATAAACAAAACAATGATGATAATGCTATAATAAAATAATAATATTCAGCTGTGCTTCTATTGAATGGCAATGTGCATTGCACATATTTTATGTATACTCATTTCTTTCTCACTGTTTTAAATTCATTTTAAACCTCTTAAATCAATTTGTAAATCATTTTCAAAGTTTTAAATTCCTTGTTTTATTGTTGTGATTATTTTTATTATTATTTATTTTATGTAAAGCACTTTGAATGACCATTGTGTATGAAATGTGCTATAGAAATAAACTTGCCTTGCCTTGCCTAGTCTTCTTCGTGCTATTATTATTATTATTAATTATTATTATATAAAAGTAGATTTTTCAGGATTTAAAAGTTTTGAAGTTGAGAAAATGTGAGAACAAAATTTCACAGAGAATGTTCTGGGAGCGACGTGGAGTAAAAATAGGACAGACAAAACAGATGGACCAAGAAGTGCTGAAATAAAGAAAAATAGACAGGAAAACTGTGGATACAATTTTCTAAATTACACTGGAAGAGTATCCACTTTTTCTGACTTATTCAACATTCCCGATGAAGTTTTTTTTTTTTTTTTTAAAGAAACTAATGGCATCTGCCAGGTCAGGATGTTTCTTGACTGTGTGAGGACAGCATGGTATGTTCATTTAATGGTGAACAGACGCTGCATGCGTGTGTGTGTGATCAGCACGTTATATTTAGCAAGGTTACATCAGTGGCAGCGAGACAAAACAGGCCGGCCAAACCATGGGAGTGTGTCACGGGAACCAGGCTTCTTGGACAGCAGCGGAAGGACATGACACACACACACACTCTCACAGACACAGACACAGACACAGAAACAGACACAGACACACACACACACACACACACTCTCTCTTTCTCTCACACACACTCACACACACACACAATACTCACACAACACACACACACACACTCTCTCACTCACACACACACACACACACCCCACACACACACTCTCTCTCACACACACACTCAGACACACACAGACACACCACACACCACACACAAACAGACACGACACACAACACCACCACACACACTCTATCCTCACACACACACACAGACACACACACACACACTCTCTCACTCTCACACACACAGACACAGACACGGAACACACCACCACACACACACACCACACACCTCTCTCTCACCTCACACACACACAACACACAGACACACAACACACACACACACACAGACACAGACACACAACACACACCCACACACTCATACTCACACACACACACAGACACACACACACACACTCTCTCACTCTCACACACACACACACACACACACACACAGACACACACACACACACACACACACACACACTCTCTCTCACTCACACACAGACACAGACACAGACACACAGACAAGACACACAAGACAGACACACCCTCTCTCTCTCACTCACACACACACACAGACACACACACACACACAGACACACACACACACACACCCACTCTCTCTCTCACACACACACATACACACACACACACACACACACACACAGACACACAACTCTCTCTCACACACACAGACACAAGACACACACACACACACACACACACAGGACGTAAGCTGCTCTGAGCACAACGCCTACCAAAAACAGGCAAACATCGACAACAGCAGATGTGCGAATGGCTTCTTTGGGAAACTGAAGAAAAATATGGCTTTTCTTTTTCTATCATACAACCCTATATTACATTCCAGCTACAGCACTGTTACAACACTGTACAGCACCCCATAATAGGATACTCCAGACAGGAAGAAGGGATATGACCACTGTGACCAGGGTGTGACGGCCTGTGATCTCTCCCACTCACGCCCACCCATTGTGCTCGTGTGTGCTAGTACACTAACATTCTGCCATTACAACAGATTTCAAAAGATATGTGCGTGTGTTTTGAGTACTTTAATTCCAGAGGTGGGCTTGTAGTTCCGATTGCTTGGTTCTGGCCATATAACCAGGGAGGGACAGAGCTCAGTCTCCCGTTCTCACACGGCAGCTAAATATAGCAGCGTTCCCACGAGTACAGCAGAATTCTGAACACACACAGAACTGTCAGATGTGCAATGGCAGAAATGAGTGGTATGTGTGTGTGAGAACTGACGGCGGCCTTTAGATCACTCCCACTTTGTAGGCTTCACTGAGTCAGCACTCGGGTGCTCTAGTTGTCACAGCTGCCACACATGGATGGATGGCTCATTCAGAGGGCTAACTCCCACGTCTGCCCACTGTGCCCACATATACCCCACATACTCCCACGTATGAATTACACACCACGAGTCCATGCCAACTCATATTGAAAGTAAATGTCCCACTCAAACAGTAGGGGGACAGTAACCACCCTCTGAGGACACAGGAGGAACAATATATACAAATAAGGATTGCAAGTGTGAGCAGCATTGTTAAAGCTTAAATTTGTTGATCTTGTATGTGTGTATTTGTGCCTTGCAAACTTATTAACTAGGGCTTTCTGTGATTGAACATTCACAATGTGTCTTATTTGAACGAATTTGAAAAGTCTCATTAATAATGGGTTGAAAATGTTGAAATATTTTGTTGTTTATGAATATATACATAGTACACAAAAGTGTTTATTAAGATAGCTGTCATTAAATTTCATGAAAAATGAAAAACCTACATTTTACAGTCATATTGCATGAATAGTTTATTGCAAAGAAAACTTTACATTTAATGTGTCACATGAATATTGTTTTAGAAATATTTATATTTTTTATTTATACATGGGCTTTCTTTTCTTCTTACATACACACGCTCAACATTTAAACAAACAAACAAAACAGACAAAGACACAAAATTAAGTGAATTAATAAAAATTACACCCAATGTAAGGTTTGTGCCACAGCCATCCTAAACTAACAGCATTGGTGATTACTAAAATTATTTTTTATGTTTCTGTAATGGTCAGTACACCAGCATGTGTAAGCTCTTTAGTCACAGTAGTATTTGTAATTTGTAAAAGATATAATTATTGTTGTTATCCATGAATTTTCAAATTTTCTGTTTTACAAGAAAGGCAGAAATAATAGTAAAATACTTAATTTTTTTATTCAGATGCCCAATTACAGTCAATAATACAGTTATAAAAACAGAAATATTTTAGGAATCTGTCAAACACTTGTTTTAAACTAAAATTTGTTACTGTCATCTATTAGGCAAATAACAAACTGAAACAACTAAAGAGTCTTTATTCATGATTAATAACCAAAAAAGTTTGTATGGCCTCCTCTGGCCTTGCTAACAGCTTGCATTCTTGCTAGCATTGTTTTTATGGAATTTTTCTACAGTCTCTCTCTCTGCTGTTATTGACTAATTTGCCATCTGAATAAATAACAACAATAATAATAATAATAAAGTGCTTCACCATTTTTTCTGCCTTTCTTTTAAAGCAGTAATTTTGTAAATTCATGACTAAAGAGCTCACACATACTGATGGATTAACCATTACAGAAACAAAAATGATTTTGGTAATCGCCAATACTTTAGGGCAGCTGTGGCACAAACCTTACACTGGGTGGTGGTGGTCTAATACATTTGTTAAGTACTGTATATAAATCATTTCTCAAAATAAAATGTGTAATTATTGTGGTGAAAATGCTGGAAGGCCAGAAAAATAAAATTTCTAACTAGGAAAGCAGAAAAAAAAATCCTTACTGCAATTTACTTTGGTACTCTTTCATTTTTGACTTGCACCAATTCTCCACCTTCTCTCTCTGTTTCGACCCAAAGCTGTAGCTTGAGGTGGAAACATTTAAAAGCCCCACTCAAAACCATTCTCTCTGTAGAATGAAAATTACAGCAATCTTTGGTCAGATAAAGTGGGTTTATTTGTTTATTGATGACTATAAAACAGAAGTGGTTAGGCTGCTTGACTTATGACCTTAAAGTCAAAAGGTTGCACCCCTGCAGATAGACAGCTGCTTAAAACAGGCCTGCAGCAACAACTGTAAAGTCAACACAAACCTAAAGTCCAAACGCTGTGCAACTGCAAAAGCACTGCTATTAGTAACCAGTCAGGATGAAATTGAAACACAACAGGCCAGTGTTTAACCGGCTTTTAATATATCCTGACTGATCACCGAGATGAAGAGACAGACAGAGATGAAAAAAAGTGATATCTTTTCTGGAATCAAACGCTGATAGCAAATCTCAAAGCTAACATCTAGCATTTCATTTTAAATGTCACTCTGAACTCTGACAGGCTCCATCAGCTCAAAGGTCACAGTGAGGGGGAGTTTACAGGATTTAGATGAGAAAAGGCCAATCTCCACTACCAAACGACAGAGGACTAATCTAGTCTCTGAAGGTGAAGAGAGGATTCAGAGGATTATAAGAGGACACAGACCAAACAAACATGAGAAAATGCAAGTCCATGAGGGACAGTGCGACACTCAGACTCAAAGTGTTCTTGATACAGATGAGAGGACTGGTGCTCAGAGAGCATGAACGTGAGAGACAGGCCGAGAGCGAGAGAGAATGAAAGAGAGAAAAACAGTCCCCATACCTGCTGGGAAATCCAGCTCAAGACAGCAGCTAGTTTCTAGCTGGTCAACCAGCTTTAATGCTTCACAAACCACCAGCTTGAAAATATTAGAGTCAGCATGAAATTAAACATTTTCTAAATGCATGTTATAGGTCTTATAGTGAACAATGTTTCATTTTTACATCTCGTAATGTTTAATCAAAATATCATTGCTATCATTCTCCCAGTGAAAATGACAAAGTTTTCTCTGTTGATGTACACAGGACTTCTCCAATCCTTTAGTCCGCTTAAACTTGCCCCTGCAAGCTTGCGTTCATCTTTACTTTTTTTTTCTTTTTCAATAATCCGTTACACACACACAATATGGAAGATAAGATCTGGCGCTACTTCCATTTAATCGTGACTTTAAACTGCTATGACCAGCTGGTTTGTTGCTGGTCCAAGATGGCTCTCCAGGTTTAGCTGGATTTACCAGCAGAGATTTTTCTTCCTCCCGTTGTATGTACACCAGCTGGGGCATGTGCACACACACATATAACGTGATGACCTACTGAATACACACTCCTCTCACCCAGCACATATTACACTTTTATGACTCAACACAGCTCGCCGGTTCTGTACGCCTCCAACTGTCAATAAGATATCAGAATTATGCTAACTCAACACGCAGAGGCGTTAGCCATCAATGAACTTACTGTAATGCATTAGCAAACAATGTAATCAGCGTAAAGGTGAAATGGAGACAAGGCAATACAAAACCTTTATTCTCTAATGCCGCTCATCCAGAACCAAAGAAAGCCGGCCCATTACCAGAGGTGGACAAAGTACTCAACTCCATTTACTTGAGTGAAAGTACAGATACTGCTGGTCAAATATTACTCCATTACAAGTAAAAGTTGTAAAGACAGATTTTTACTTAAGTCAAAGTACAAAAGACAAACAATAGGCTAAACCTGTTCTTCCATTGTATTAATGATCTCCAAAAGACTCCAACCAGAACTAAGTTCTGGTCTGTAATTTTTCTATTACAGAGGAACATTCTATTGGATTCTATTAATGAACTTGTCCCAAAATCTTATCTTCACACAAATCTTTTTTTCATATTCTCATTTTTATATTCTCATAAGTAATTATTTAATTCATTGAACTCCAATACATTAAGCTTCCTCATGGAGACTGTTGGCAGCGCCCCATGATTTCAGCAATTTCAGGTTTTACATATACTATTCAACTAAAAATTAGATTTCCCCCCACATGCATTCACAATTACCCCAGAGCTACTAGTCAAACCATTTTAGTAAAACAGTAACTATGTCTGAAAAGCTTTTTCACCCCGGAGGGCCTCAAACCTAGATTACAAGCTGTGACACAGTTTTATCATCCTGTATGTTATAGAGCATCGAGGTTATATCACTTTACTTACCTAACCAAACTCCTTACCACACCTGCTCCTTGCAACCGACACTCAAGCTGACACAGACCTACACGCGTGCAACGCTTTTATGGGTGCAAAGTGGAAGTCTAAGTGCATTCATATGTTCATGTGTGAGCTTGTTTTGTGTGAATCAAGGTACTGTATTCAGCTGTTCTGATGGTTAGTCACTATATGATTCAGAGCTGTTCCTCATGTTGGGACAATAGACCCAATATGTACACAAAACGCACACACACACACACACACACACACACCACAACATTCACGTGTGCACAGACATACAGCTACTTTTTGAAGAAAATGTGCCGTGCAAAAATCAATAGTGTTGTGAGTGGTAGAGTGTTTGTGGTGCTTACTAAGGTGTCTATAGGTATTTATAAAGTTATTCTGGGTTAATTATTATATAGTTATTTAGTGAACAAAAGAACCCACCAAATGTATCTATGATGTTCAGTGTCAGGGCTCTTGTTTCTTCGATCTAGTTTAGTTTCATGGTTTTGTGACGGAGCCCTGACACTCCCGTCTTGTCTTTTCTTGTGAGCGCACAGCTTTCTTGTCTGCGTGCCTTGTTTCATGTTGGATCCCGGCACTCATGTCTTGTTCAGATTCAGTTTCGGTTTGGTGTCGGACACTCACGCTCCATGTTCTGTTTTGTTGTGGGAGCGTGCAGTCTCAAGTTCGCTCGGGCCGTACGCTCTTCTGTCCTCGTGTCTTGTGTTGTTGCACGCAGCTTGTGTTTTTCGGCTGCATGCTTTCAAGTTATGTCTTGTGCTGTGTAGCACACAGCTTGTGTTTTTCATTGGCTGCATGCTTTCATGTTGTCATGTCTTGTGTGAACACGCGGCTTATGAGTATTCTCATTAGCTGCATGTTCGTGTCTTGTTTTGTTCAAGCACATGGCTTGTGATTGTTTTGCTGGCCATGTGCTTGTGTTTTTGTTTTCTGTGAGCGCATGGCTTTTTTTTGTTTACTGTGTGCCATGTGCTCTCATGTCAATTGTCTAACCCCACCCATCTTGGTACCTGATTATTGGTTAAGTTGCCTCACCTGTGTTTCCCTCATCGCCCTCCTCATTTGTTCCCTATTTATTCTCCTTGTGTTTGCAGTCCTGTGCGAGTTTGTCGTCGAATGTTGTGTGTGGCTTGTCCAGCCTTGCCAGTCTGTTTTCCCCACACGGGGTAGTTTTTGTTTGTTTGTTTTGTTTTATTTTGATATTAATAAAAAGCCCTATTCCTCCTGTGATTGAGTCCTCGCCTCATCCCTTCACTCAACCCTGACAGTACAAACTGGCCAAAGATGAGGACTCAGCGGAGGAAGGGCTTGCGCCATCCACCTGTCTCCACTCTCTCCAGTCCCTCTACGAGCGCATTCTCTAGTTTAAGGACCTGAGCTCCCTCCGACAGCCAAAAACCACAGAAAAAAAAAAAAAAAAAAAAAAAAAAAAAAAAAAAAAAAAAAAAAAACCCCCCCCCCCCCCCCCCCCCCCCCCCAAAAAAACAAACACCCGGGGCCGACGACAATGCAGTGCCCCGCTCTCGGAAAAAGAGGAGGGGTAGGAGGAAGAATGGGTCCGCCTCGCCATCCCTAGAGGCGGCCTAAGAGGCTGCAGCGCCCCCAGAGACGGCTGACGAAGCTGCAGTGCCCGGTGGTGGCCGAAGAGGCTGCAGTGCCCCCGGAGGTGGCCGACGAAGCTGCAGTGCCACATTCTCGGAAACGGAGAAGGAAGAAGGCTTCTTCCGTCCTTCAAGGCCTGGAGGCCGTCCCAGAACCTGGTGCCATCCCAGAGCCGCCCAAGCTCCTTGCTCTGCCGGCTCCACCCAAGCTCCTTGCTCTGCCAGTGCTGCCCAAGCTCCTTGCCCTGATGCCGGCTCTGCCTTTGAGTGTCCTGCTGGCTCCGCCCAAGCTCCTTGCCCTGATGCTGGCTCTGCTTTTGAATGCCCTGCTGGCTCCGCCCAAGCTCCTTGCTCTGCCGGCTCCCTCCTTGACAAGGGCTCCACCCTTCTTGCCTGCTAAGCTTCCAGCTCCGCCCTGGCCCCCTGTCAGGACTCCAGAAGCGCTAGAGTCTGTCTGGTCTGTCCCTCCGGCCCTGCCCTAGCTGTCTGCTGGGGTTCCTGTTCGGCCGGAGTCTCCCTGGTCCATGGCTGTGGCCCTGCCCTGGCCGTCTGCCGGGGTTCCTGTTAAGTCGGAGCCTCCCTGGTCTGTCCCTCCGATCCCACCCTGGCCTTCAGCCAGGACTCCGGAATTGTCGGAGCCTCTCTGGTCCGTCCCTCCGGCTCAGCCCTGGCCCCCCGATGGGACTCCTGGACTGTCTGAGCCTCCCTTGCTCAGCAATCACGCCCCTCCCTGGACCCTTGAAGAAGAAGTCTGGCAGCGGGTTCTTTTGGCACTGGCTTGGCTGGCTCCCCCCCCCTCCTCTTTGTCTCTGTGTTTTGATTTACATGCTTGTGTTGTCTGTTGTTATGGGCGTCTTGTGTTGTCATATCATGTTCGTCTTGTTTGGGTTGTGCCTCATAGGGACGCAGGTGGGCTCTTGTGCTGTGTGGCACGCAGCTTGTGTTCTTGTTTGGCTGCGTGCTTTCATGTTGTCATGTCTTATGTGAACATGCGGCTTATGAATATTCTCATTAGCTGCATGTTAGTGTCTTGTTTTGGTCAAGCACATGGCTTGTGATTGTTTTGCTGGCCATGTGCTTGTGTTTTTGTTTTGTGTGAGTGCATGCCTTTTGTCTTTGTTTTCTGTGTGCCATGTGCTCTCATGTCAATTGTCTTGACCCCACCCATCTTATCTGATTATTGGTTAATTTGCCCCACCTGTGTTTCCCTCATCACCCTCCTCATTTGCTCCCTATTTATTCTCCTTGTGTTTGCAGTCCTCTGCGAGTTTGTCGTCAAATGTTGTGTGTGCCTTGTGTCCTGCCATGCCTTGTCAGTCTCTTTTCCCCTACGGGGTAGTTTTTGTTTGTTTTGTTATTAATAAAAATCCCTATTCCCCCTACGATTGAGTCCTCGCCTCATCCCTTCATCCCCGACCCTGACAGTTCTGCAGCCGGTTGATACAAACCCTTAAGAAAGTTAAGAAAACCATTATTGATAATTGGTTTAATATTATAACCAAACATTTTCTGGTCCACCAGACAGATTGCTTTAAAAAGAAACCACACACCTTTGCTTAAGCACATTTAAGTTATCATTCACTGGAGTGTTTAGTGTTCATGTAGCTCAAAACAGATCATGACGCAAGCAAAACATACCTTGCATACAATGTAGGTTGCCTTGGGAAAAAATGCCCATGAAATGCTTAAATGTAAACACAAGTTATTTTTCAAAGTTTAATATTTCTGCTGATTTGCTCAAATCCCAAATTTACCCACTGCTATATTATTGTTATATCTTATTTATGGCCTGTATTTGTTGTCAACATCCCTTTAACACAGTGGTTCTCAACCTTTTTTTCCACCGGGCCGGTGGTTTTTCAAGTGCAGGCCACACGCATATCATTTACATATTACATCAGCAATACAAACCAACCTGATTTATAATATTATAGCCTAAATATTATGATATCTAATCGATTACATTCATTGAAATAAATAAATAATTCTACTCCCCATAAATAACACCCAATTTTGTGAACTTCGCCTCGAAAGGAGTAACAGCACAATCATAGGCGGAGTTTCACTTTTATGCGTGGGGGGGGCACCCACTGGCAGACGAGCCACGAGCACTTTTTTATATGTTCTACATTTCATGTATTTATGTAACACATATTCTACATTAAAAAAATTATTTAGAATGAACAATAACTGCTGTACAAAGAGTAAAAAACAGAAAGAAAAAAAAACATACCTAATGCAGAAAAGCCGCCTCTTTTTCCGAATTGCGCAGATGACCACTATCTTTCTTTCATCTCTTCTGATAAATTTTCAGTCAAATCATTTTCTGTGTGCTAGATCAGAAGAGAAAACTCAACAGAAGTTGCATTTATTTGAGTGCAACGCCCCCATCTCAATATCCAATCAATGACCAATGTATAGAATAGAGCCCTGCATTTCAGGCCGGGCCCAACGGGCCCCGACTTTTTTACACCCCTCGGGCCGGGCTTCGGGACAATTTTCACGTCATAGTTCAGACGCGGGCAGGGCCTCGGGCCTGTTTTAGGCTTCTCCTTATTTTTATATTTTAGACATCCATCAATTAGTGATGAAAAAAGATTGCCGCGCTGGTGGAAACAACACGAGACCGTGCTACCGTGACTGTCAAGAGCGGCTGGACGGTGTTTAGTGTCCAGCAGTAGCAGCATGCTTGCCGTCAGCGCAGCTGAAGAGTTCTGCGTTCAAATGCACGCAATAGGCTTAAGCTTGCCGCAAAGCATCGGCAAAAGTAATTACCATAAATGCGTCAGGGGGAAACAGTAAGGAGATATTTGAATTATTTACTAATAAACTAGTGTTTTCTGAGTCGGTGTCGCAAGGATGAAGTTGTCGATCCTGACTCGCCATCTCCTCAGACGCGCCTTTAGAGAGAAGTGCATCTTTACGGATTATGATCATAATGAAAGAGTATTTGTTTTATTTTGTTAAGTAGTAATTTAAAGCTTTCTAAAGATATATTTATCATGTCTGTGAGGCAAATATTCCCTGAGTTTTGGTTCATTTTTGTGAAGCGCTCCTGTTCAAGACGAGACGGCAGAAAGCGCATCATGTTTGATTTCTTTATTTTATAAAAGCACAACGTTTTGTTGATATTGTGAGTGCACACAAATAAAAGTAGACCCTTTACAGTTACGAATGATGTATTACTCTTACCTTTATGAGCAAAAATGACGGTGTATCCACTGAAAAAAAAATGCAAGTGATCGCGCTGGCGCCTCCATGTCCTGCAAAGCGCGCTTCAGATTCCACTCTCCGCACAAACTATTGGAAATAGCGCACATTTATCTAGGTTTAACATATAAACATTGTAATATGCTTGAACTGTTCTATATTTATAGATTTTATTTTAGGCAAGTCGTGATGATTTGAGAAGGCTAAATTGATCAAACATATGCTCACTGTCTGCCGCTGGCCGCTTGGTCGTTACTTTAAATGCGTAACGTTAATTGTGATGTGAGTACTGCTCATGTCTGAAAATAATATATGATAAACAAAATTATTTTACATAAAAACATTAGGCTATAGCTTATATTTATTTAGTACATTTTTAAATTAATGTAAAAACTAAAATTAATTGTAAAACTGAAAGTATTTTTTTAAAATTGTGTTCAGCATGGTGGGCCGCATTTGAATTTGTGACGGGCCGCATGCGGCCTGCGGGCCGTGGGTTGAGAACCACTGCTTTAACAGTACATTTAAGGCATACATAATAGTATTTACATTCTGTGAAATTCAAACCAACAACCTTCCATCCTGTTGAAGTAGAATGTTACAGAGTGATATCAGGTCAAATCATGATCCCGCTTACGTCTGTTTAATTTGTTTTGGTCTATCAGGTCTCTGACCACTAGTCTGCGTTCCTTCGTGTGGTTGTGACTCTGTTCAGTCATGTGTGGGGGTGTGCAAAAACCGCACTGAAGATTTGGTTTAGTGAACTTTTGTCACAGCTGTCCTGTACCCCCACACACACACACACACACACTATTGTCTAAACAGTAACCAACAAAGCCAAGCAGGAATCCCTAACGCTCTTAAGAGCATCTGTGCGTGTGCATTTGAACTCTCTCATGAATATTTAAAACATCTTTGAACATCTGTCAGTCATTCATGAGGGTGTGGTGCACTTTCTTTAGGTCTCTTTCAACCACACACACAGCTGACCACATAACAGTAGCCTGAGTTTGAGAAACAGTCAGTAACCCACAACAAAACAGCCATTTTCTCTGTTTTTCCCTTACAAAGTTCAATAAATGACTTTCCATCTACATCCACCGACAGCCAGACTAGAAAAAGCGTTTTTTCTTGCACGCACACACACACACACACACACACAAGAACAGAGCCAGCAACAAGAACATCACTCAGTCAGGTTAAAACATGCTGAGGTGATCAACAAACAGGCTCACACATGTTTCTGCACCTTCTCTATTACAAACAAACACAAATAAATCCTAAACCCTGAGGGACCAACTTCTTGTGTAAATCAATCTCACAGATCTGAAGTGAACAAGACATTTGGGCAAGCATTTCTTTACTGACTTCAGTTCCTGCAGAGCCCGGGCGGTGCAGATGACTAGCACAGACAGACAGCACAGACTGTCATTATACGCCACACCAAACACAGCAAATATAGTCTTCAGCGTTTAATGGTACTAGCTTTTCTACTCTGTCAAAAAACATTGGCGCTGTATGTGCGTTTGTAACCTATAAAAGCTGTTTTACCATGTCCCAAAGAGGTAAAGTCATACAGAGGCAGAGATAAAGTCTGTTTTTGTAGCCCATATAACCCATAGTCTATGTTTTATAGCCTGTAAGTCTTTTTTTTATAGTCAAATAACTACTTTTTCCTGATTGTACAGTTACACGGACATAATTATGCCTTGACAGGATAGTTCACCCAAAAATGAAAACTCTGTCAACATTAACTCATGTCATTACTTCATGTTGTTCTAAACCTGTGTGACTTTCTCCTGCAGAATTGTCAGTGAGGAGCAAATAACATTGGACACCATTAACTTTCACAAACACATGGAACTATTCACTCTCTGTGTGCAATTAATATTTGTTGGGCTGAATGAAAAGGAAATTAACTCCAGTATTATCCACCTTATTTTTAGCATAAGAGGCATGGCCATTTTTACCTCGAATGTGCAGGGCTTCCATTGTCAGCCGTTTCCAGTTACTTCAGCTGTGCAAAACCTGTTTGTTACGTTGTTTGATACTGTAGACTGGTATTTGTTATCATATTAGTTTGATTTATTATTATAATTATAAACACACTGTTTTGTTGTGCAAATAGTTCACCACACTTCGTTATTCTTCTAGTTATTTAACTATAGGCTAATCCAAAGGAAATAGCATAATTCTGCACTGACAAAATCTGATGGATAGGTAGCACAACATCATTTTTGGCTGGCCTGCCATAAAGTGTAAACCAAGCAATACTTAATAGTTACAAAGAGCTGTTGAACAAAAGACAAAGAGTAATTAAAACTGTATGTAATGTTTTGCAAACCAACCTAAAAGAAAATACAACATCCATATTTAATTAATGCTCTGAATTTATCCTCATTTGATGTTTAATGTTGGTCAGCAAAATAGATTTTGGTACATTAGCGCCATCAAATGTGCTGGAGTAACCAAGGGGTCAAGGTTTGGCTGGATAGCATGATCTGTAGGTAATGCAATGTGTTGACCTTAGGCCAATTTGATTGTTGGTGAATATGATTACATATAAATGACTAATGTTTTACGAATGCAAAACAACTTGTTTAAACAATTTGTTTAACACTGTGTGTGCATGCATGCACTTTATATTCTATAAGTGTGTGGGCTTAGAGGTGTGTATACTTCAGTAAGTCCATCTGTTTACACTAAAGTTCACATTCACAAAACCTACAAAATCGCTTAAACTCACATTATGATCCACACGTGTCTCTGAACCACCACAAGACCACACACACACACACACACACACACTAATACTTAGAATACACTTCATATAGCAACCAACACATGCTCAAATTATACATATTTGTGTTCGTATAAACACTGGGTTTAACACCAGATGCTCAGTCAGAAACACACTGTCATTAAAATTAAAGTATGCAGAAAATTTAAGGCACGATGAGTATGTGATAATATCTGCAAAAGAGGAAGAGAAAGCAGATTGAGAACAAGACAGAGAGCAGGAGAAATTCAGTGAAATGTGGGGATGTTTAGGGGGATTCTGGGAGTTTCATACTGATTCGTTTTAACTGGAAAATGAAGAAACCATGTTCAATATCACGTGAGACCACCACACACTACATCATAGCACCAGTTGACAATCCTCACAACAGAACATCAATCTGTGATCATGGGCTTTTCTAGCCTCTTCCTCTATAATGAGTTCTCTATATAGTGTTAAGCACAGCACAGTAAACTCTCTGGAGTAGATACAAAGTGTTGTTTTAGTTTAGTTCAGCGTGATCAAATCGAAGTAAACTTGGCTAATCTCAGCTACAAAATAAAAGTATAAAAATCCAGAACTGCTCTGGTTCACGACACCTCGTTTCTGTTGAAATCATCCTAATTCTATGGCAATAAAGCAATTTACATTAATATCTATAAATATGACCACAGCAGCTGACTCTTTCTACACGATAAGCACATGTAAACAAAACGAATAGAGATTCACATACCAGAGGTGTTTCATTCCAGTGTTTTGAACAAATCACTCGAGTGAACAATTCAATGATTCACTCATAAAAAGACAGTGGCTGAATCAAGATATATGCATATTAGACTACTACTATTTCTGCCATTACTATCAGAGATAGAGTGCATATGTGTTTATATATGTGGACATTAAAAAGGCTTGCATGCTTTGTGTTGAGTTAGTGTGTGATGTTGTATGTGTGTTTGTGAGCATGCAGGTGTGTTCATGCATGTGTGTGTTTGGCGCCAATGAGGCAGAACTCAATCTGTTCCACACCTGCCCGTCTCTCCCTGGGGGAGGAGCCTGAGGCTGCACAAACACACATGCAAACACACATTAACATACAAAAGCTTTTTGTGTTCACTCGCTCTTGCAGTGCACACATGCACACGTATATGTGCTGCATGTGTGCGCATGTGTGTGATCGGGGCTGGTGACATAGTCACACAGAAAAAGACAAATTAAATGTATTTTACAAATGCATGTTTGACACATGCTGTCATATCAAAGAAGTGTGTGTATATATACAGTAAGTGCAAATATATAAGGGGAGATGATGATGTATAGAGAGCGAGTGAGAGAAAAAGCGAGCGTTTAGTGTGAAGGAGGGGGAGGTGGGTTACTCTGGGACGGCAGAACCCTGTGACATGACACAGATGCACTGATGCTGAAGAGAGAGAGAGAGGAGAGGGAAGGGGGATGGGGAGGAGAGGAGGAGGGGTGTGAAAGTCACACTGCTGTTCTATTTATTCTCATCCAGAGCACACAAATGCTTACACACACACACTTACATATACACACAGCAGGGCACGCCACTATAGCTGCGAGCAAATGGCACCACATAAACATTCAATGAAAGCAATGTCCACAATTGCCTTTGATACTGCTGCTAAAAACAAATGGGATCAGCCTTACACACTCCCCGTATCTCGCACCTGCCGCACTAAAGGTGATAACACGTCCACGCCAGCTCGCTCACACGCACACCGAATGATTCAGACAGTATTCAGCATCTAAACCTCAAAACCCGCCTCTCTTACTCCATCTCTTATTCATGATGCCACCTCGCAGATAAGAGTGTCTCTATGAACAGACTGGTATTATTATGATCTTAGAACAAAGAATCACATTACGACACCATTTTACGACATAAAACAGAGCCTTGTTTCCAAATTATGGGTATATATTCAGGCACTTATCAGGGCTCACCAATAAAGATGGACTGATGGTGTTGCGTTACTTGCGTTACAAATTATTATTTGCAATTATTTTAAATAAATAGTAAATAGTCTTGGAATTAGTTTAAAGTATGATTGCTATGAAAATTCATCCTATTTTGTGAATGCATGTTATCGATCTTATAAAAATGTATAACTTGGGACTATGTCGGACTCTCCACTCATTTGAGTTTTCGTGGTTTATGTTCTAAACTCCGCCCCTTGCTTAAAATCGACTGCAAGCTCACATTTACTTTGGAGCTCAACTGCCACATCTAAAAATTCAATCTGTAAAACAAAAAAAAAGTAATGTACTCTTTTTAATGATCCGTTACACTTGGATGCGTCACAACGTAAGAAATTTTTTTTTGCAAAAAAATAAATACTTAAACAAATAAAATCAAGTATAATGAAAATATATAAATATAAATAATCATTAAATATATAAAAAATAAAACTTTAAACTATATAAATAAAATAAACATTTGGAACAGAGGTTTGCTAAAATACATTTTACAAAAATTTAAAACTACAACTATGTAATGTTTATGTCCGAAACATGTTGCGCAAGTAGCTATCTTCAATCGTGCTACATGTGTTCATGCATAAGGTTTCTGGCCTAATACATTTCATGCAGGTGAACTGCAAACTAAGGGGAAGAAATTAAGACAAATTTCCTATTTTTTATACGGCACAAAGACAAATTCAACTTCATCTACAAAACCAATAGTCATTCATAAATACACATTCATAAACACACACACACACTCACATTAAGCCAGCTGAATTAACACTCCAGACGTCTCACACTACAGAAACAAGTGCAGTGAGAAATCAATTACAACATCAACAATGACTTTGACTGCAACACGACACACACACATACACAGACACACATGGGGGTCGTCTATACAGGCTCCCACATCTACAAGAAACGGATCAGGTTGCTGAAGTGTGAGACACAGCAGAGGCAGAGCAAGCACACACACACACACAGATCTCAGTCCAGAGAAAGGCACTAAATCTCGTACAGACCTGCAGAGAATCTCGCCTTTGTGCAGTCTGAGCGACTCCAGTTCTTATCGCACACCTCACACACACACTAATGTGGAGTATTACAAAACACAAACACACACACCTTAACATACAGACCTTACACAACAGGTCAGAGTACAGCTAAAATCTCTCTGACACACATACTGTACACACACACCTTACTCAAGAGGTCAAAGCTCACTGGAAAACTGGGTTAGAAAGGCGGCTCGCCCTTAATGGCATTACAGAGGACAGAAAGAGAGAGAGAAGAGGGAGGACAAAGGGTGATGACAGAATAATGAAGAAATGGGGCTCAAACACACACTTTTGACCCTGATGTGACCTTTCTCTCTCTCCATATCACTATGATCTTGTCATCGATTGGCCGCGTGCCATTTCACCCATTGATGGCGTAACTCTATCGCTCTGTCACATGACTCCATTTAAGTAATGCGAAATGGCCATCGATCACGCCCAGGGGTCACAGAAGGGTCACGCCCCATAATGCACTTTGCATGAAATATATATTTTGGGGGTGTTTGATTATTTCATCTGGCAAAGCATCACACGGCTTCCTCTGAAACAGGTGTGTGATGATCTAGAAACATTTACAATAGCTCACTGACGGGATGTGTGTATACTGTACAGAGCACTGACACACAAGCACAATTCAATTAAAGTTTAACAAGAAAGTGTTTTGGGTTGTCAGCAGACACAAATAGAGAGGAGGAGGAGAAAGGACAAAAAGAACAGAGGCAGATCAAAGACATACAAACAGAGAATTAAAGATGACAGAAACACATACACACACACTCAAACCACAGTCTGTGTTTGTGTTTATAAAGCTGATTTTGTGTAAAGTCCCTACTTTGGATTTTTTTAACCCACTATTGTCAGCATTAACTTTCTAACAAAGGAATATTTTTCACATTTAATGTTTTGATGGAATTTAGAAAGTCGTGACAGTAACACTGACATGAAAAGCAATTCAATCTTTCACTTCCAAGTTTTCTGTTCTCACCAGGTAGCCACACTGAAAAACGACTGGATACTAATGCACACTAAACGGATTTATAAATGGACTCACGCATGCTAAACATGAAACATAGATGGGGGTAAAGATTGTGGAAATGTATAAACATTGGCAAAGTTCCACAAGAAAAACCATAAAAAGCACACTGTTTATGTCTTCTTAGATTTTCACTGAAGTGCATTGAGATAATTGAGAACATTTAATAAAGGGTTAAACTTCATGTCACTCAGTCTGTGTTTAGCTCTCTCCTCATATATATATATATATATTATATATATATATAGAATATATATATATATATATATATATATATAATTTACATGTGGTTGTCATGGTGCTTTCCTTATAAACCCTCCATAAACCCAAAATGATATTATAGAATAAATCTGTCAGAATCTCTGCAGTGTATTTTTTTAACAAAATCAATGTAGCTGCCATGCTAGAGAACAAAGATGCTGTTAAATATAAATAAACTCGATATTCGGAGAAAAACAGCTTTGGTTGTTTACTCAAGAGAATGTGTGCATGTGTGTATCAGTACCACCTCGTTCCCAGGAGACTCAAGCGAGACAAAGGAGGCGCAGGAAACACAGGTGTGTGTTTGGAGTGATCGAGTTGCACGCTAACGATAATAAGGAATTTATGAGAGTGTGTGTGAGATAGGAAACGCCTGACTCTGAGAAAACAGAGAGACAGAGGGGAGACACATATATACTCTTCACATCTATCCTCCCATCTCTGTGACTTCCAACAAACTTTACCAAACAAAACAAATCAAACATGATCTCACCAAAAAACCATGTGCACTGTCAGCGCTTCCATCCTAACACAGTTCACAGAAGCAGCAACTGCCATGATAAAAAGATTTTACACTGCCAAATTATTATTGAAAAAACACATATAACAATAGTGTCAATTTTTAGGCTTGATTCTATTCTAGAGATTAAAATTGATAGACAGAACTATAGGACAGACAGACAGACACAGACAGACAGACAGAGACAGACAGACAGATAGATAGACATAATCAGATAGACAGACAGACAGACATAGACAGACAGACAGACAGACAGACAGACAGGACAGACAGAACAGACAGACAGACAGACAGACACAGACAGACAGACAGACAGACAGACAGACAGACAGACAGACAGACAGACACAGACTACGGAACAGACAGACAGACAGACAGACAGACACAGACAGACAGACAGACAGACACGGACAGACAGACAGACAGACAGACAGACAGACACACAGACAGACAGACAGACAGACGACAGACAGATAAATACACATTCTATAAAAAGTTATTTTATGAGGTTTCAGTACACTAACTACTATTAATATCAGGTTATTTAAATTCATGTCAGTGTTTATAAGCATTTTTTCTGTGCAAATATTTCCTGTCACATGATGTTTGTGTTTTCACTCTCGTTTAAGCACATATGACCCTGTTCCTCAGCAATCTGTGCATTCTCTCATCCTATGATGTTTGCACATCTTTCCTTCTCAAACTAACCAGTTGGGTGTCAATACCTACCCAACTCCCCCTCTCCTCCTTCAGCCAAAGAGCATAACACCAGCCAAGCAACATTTCCCCTCCCCCATCCCCCTCTCTCTCGTCTCCTTTTCTTCTTCAGGCAGCCCACTCAATCATTCCTGCCTCCCTCCCTTTTCTCTCTCTCTCTCTCTCCCATCCATGAATGCACCAATCCCCGTTCAGCAAGGACGTCCTGGGGGGTGGGTTCAGGGGACACACACACCCAAACCACATACTGCAGAGAAAGAAACCACACGCCATCACCAGGGAGTGATAAAGACAGAGCTTACAATGGAGCCTGGGGCAAATCCAACATGACTTGGACAGAAAGCTAGAACACTTAAACCAGCCTAAACTGATTTGATGGTCTTAGCTGGTTTTAGAGACGCTTTGGACACTTCAGCTGGTCAGGCTAGAAAGTCTCAGCTCAATTAGTTAAACTCCAGTCTAGGAAACCAGCTTAAACCAAATAAGACCAGCAAACCACCTTAAGCCCGGGATACACTGCACGATTTTTGGCTGTCCCAGACGAAAGATTGCCATCGTGAAGCAATCGTGGCGATTTCTGTGATCGTGGCTCTTAATCGGTGGTCCTATGTCGTACAGTGAGAGAGGTTCAAAGACGGGCGTTTTCCCGGTCTTGCGACCAAAGATAGCCTACGATAGTTTTCTGACAGTGTCAGAAATTCAGCATGATCAACGCACAGTGTGTTTACTGCAAAGACCTTGGGCTGTCTACTCAGCCCACCCCTACCCCCCCCCCCCCCACGCCCCAATGAAATTGCAACATGAAATGACGTATTGATCCACGCGACCAGCGGCGCTAAAATTTCAATGCCATGGAGGCAAAAAAAAGTAGAAGGTATACTGGTATGTGGGATACCCATAAAGAACAAATTCTTGTTGAGTTGTGGCAGCAGAGGGCATGTTTGTACGATGTGTCCTCTAGCTGCTATCATGACCGCACCAAAAAGGACATAGCATGGAAGGAGATCGCGGAGGAACTGCAGTTGCCAAGCTCCCTGTGCAAAACTGGCATCCCAAGTTGTCCTCTTTTCCCGAGCCATGAGCGGGTCCATATTGCCCTCTTCCGTCGGCGCCTCTTCTTTGTTTCAGCGCACATGAAAAGCACAACTGCCAAAGCACGATCCATCTTGATGTACCGGTATTTGTTTACCACTAGCGCATGCTGATGACGTTGCGCTAGCGTGTGTCGCAGCCGTCGATTCAATAGGTGACATTATCGTACAGTCTACATGCTTGTCGTACCCAAGTGTCTCACAGTGCGATAAAGTAATGATCTTATAGGATTGCTAAAATCGTGCAGTGTATCCCGGGGCTTTAGGCTGGTTGTTCAGCAAGATACTACATAAACAACAAAATGAAATTAGAAATCACATAAGAAAAATCTTGTCATTATTTAAATTTTCCTTTTTTATTTTTTGACGACGCCATGTTAGCTAGGACTAACATAAACGGCAATACAAAACTACTTCAGAAATAGACAAACAGCCCAGCCATTACCAGTGCTGACAATTTGATTAGCAGCTAATGAATAGATTAGCACACTGCTAATCACCATGGCATTATGGGTAATAATAGTCCTCATGCTGCTAATGCTAACAGAGTTGGATTGCGCTCAGCTTAAACAGCAGCTAGTGGAGCTTAAACAGGAATGTAGGCTAAAAGCAAAAGTGGCCTGAGGGCGACACGCACACGCTCTAATGAAAACAGGCACCGGCAACACTACGTCAAATTTGTTTCAGGGCAGACAGTCGAAATTTGCTCTTTCGCCGATGGACGCGGAGAGGAAGAAGATAGAGAGAATGAGAACGAGAGATGTTGTTCCTGTGGAGAACTATTGAGGAATGGAGAAACCGAATACAGACAAATGGTTTTACACATCTCCTGATGACAATGATGAAGTGTGCTCTTCCGGCAATGTTTTGTGTTTCTTTATCTAAGTGGAGAGCTTTAATGAGGGGCGGAGCCAACTGATACACGCCCAGTAACGCATACACACACATCCGCACAATGACTCTTGATTGATCGAAACTCTCCAGGATGCCGGTAATGGATGTGGGTTGTGTGAGACGGACACACGGCCAGGAGGAAGCGGAGGCTCTCACACTCACGCCGCCGGGGTTTTACTCTAGTTCTCAACTAACACAATCCATAACCACCACTTCCTATGACCACAACGGACAGCACACACACGCCTGCAAAACAATTACACAAACTCACCCCACTTAACAAAGAGTCGCTAACAGAACAGGAGTCTTGTCAGGAACAATCATGTATACATCCTGCTTTTCCATATGGAAGTGTGGGAAGCAGACACCGGAAAACTGCAGAGCATTTCTGTTTTATCTTTTCTCTTCTCTGCAGTAGAGTGAGTGTGACAGTCAGATTATAAACAGAGCCAGCCGGACTGACTGCATACAACAAGCTTTCTTTGTGCGGCTACTGCATTCAGACTGGAAAAAAGCAGTGCAACTTTCTCTCGCTCTCCGCTTAGTGTGTGTGTTTATTCTGCTGAGCTGTCCAAATGCAGCCTGGATACTTTCACAAGTTCAGTTTAAATGCCCTGCTGGAAGCACAAAGAAACAGTGGTGCAGCAGCGGTGGATAGAGGGAGCGTGCGTGTCTTACCGTGTTTCCCAGTGTTATTCCCTGTGTTTCTGAAGTAATTCCACACTGAGAGCTGCTCGTTCAGTCTGTTCGGTAAAATCTCTGCTCTTATTTTCCCTTTAACCAGCTGCAGGCTTGACTACCTGCCCCCCTCACACACAAACACACGCATGCACACACACACACACACACGCGTGCGCGTGCACACATACACACACACACACCGGCAGCAGGGCTTGCAAACAAAAAACACACCATGCAAAAGCAGACACAGTCGCGAGGATGCAGGTTTCCAGCTCCAAACAAAACAGAATTCCTTCTATTTTAGCCAAAGAAAAAAAAAAGAGTGTGTCTCCCTCGTTCTCCTTCTCTCTGCTTTCTTCCCTCAATCCTTCTCCCCTCTCTCTCTCTCACTCACATACACTCTTTCTCTGCTTTTTTCCACTCAGTAGTCAAACAAAGAGAGGAAAGGAGCTGGTCTCTCACACATACACACACACACACACACACACACACACAGCGCTTAAGCCCAACCCCTGCTATAGGGACTGCCTCTCTTCGTTTTTTTCACATCTCTCGCTCTAAACAGCCCTTCCCCCGTCCCCTGTCACCTCTCTCTCTCTTAGCCTCGTTCTCACCCTCCCTCCCTCCCTGTGTGTCAGATAGAAGGGATCGGAGAGCGGAAGGGATCCTTTTACTATATTTCATTCTCTCATTCCCTTCCAGTATTTCTGTGTGATCTCAGAATCAGAGTGCATCATGTACCGGCACCTGCAGAAATCCATAATGATTCATAATGAAATCCACAGATTTCTGCAGACGCTCGTCATTCACAAAGTTATACACTTTCCTTGCATGCTTGTTTATTTAATATTTTAAGTGTGCAGCACATTCAATGCTTCCAACAAAAATCATAGAGAAAACGTCTACAGGTTTTGTCTGAATGAACTACATGTCAAGGAGGTCAGTAGGTCAGTCAGTATTGGTGGAATTTCTTGAAATTATCTGCAGTTACTTCTCTTTTTAGGCCTTTTAGTGTCGCAACTTTAGACGACCTATATTCTGGTTCATACGAATTAGATTATTCTTCCTTTTTTATTATTACGTTTTCACAATTTATTTATCTGACCAAATTACAACGACGACTAAACAGGAACCAGAAGAGCCTAGTTATATCTTAGGTTAAGTCTTAACTTGATTAACGTTATCAAGGTCATTTCTGAGTAGAGCTTATTCTAAATAAATATTAATTTAATTTATTCAGCAATTTTTTACTAATTATCATAAAAAATTATCACACATATACTACAGTTTTTAAAGTTTGGGGGCGGTAAGACTCAATGATTTTAAACCTGCACTTATTTGTTTTAAAATATAGTAATATTGTGAAATATTACAATTTAAAATGACTGTTTTCTAATTGAATTTACTTTAAAATGTCATTTATTTCTGTGATGGCAAAGCTGAATACTTCAGTCTTTAGTGTCACAGTGTAAGAAATCAATCTAACATGCAGATTTGGTGCTCCAGAAAACCTTTTTATTGTATCAATGTTGAAAACAGTCATGCTTACTTGCGAACCCCAAACCTTTGAACGGTAGTGTACATTGGCATTATATTGCCCATCATGCACTCTAGATAATGCAAAAACCTACATAGCTGGCAGCTCTGACTGGTCAGTGAGAATGTCAGAAATGATCAATTTAGTGATAATTTGAACAGAATTTCTGTGATTGGATTAGTGAATCCAGCTGAAAGCTAGGGGTGTTTATGCATGATTTTGTTTGGATACATCACTAGTGAAATTTGTGTGAACGTGTGAGATACGCATCTGTATGTGTGTTCAATGCAGGGGAGAGAGAATAAAGAAACAGCTGTTTTGTGCTGTAACTTTTTTCCTATGGTGTCACCTCGAATCAGCCTCAAGCACACACTCGCACCCTTGAATTGGGACAACAGATGAGAATATCCACGTGCAGCAGAAAACGTTCCACTGCGAGATCCGAAAAAGGAGGCTGGATGGAAAACCTGCTGACTTGGTGCCAAAGAAGTCATGCTTACATTGTTCAGTAATAAAGAAAATACACACACACACACACACACACATAAAAAAGTCGCCCCCTGATAAAATGCCAGCTATTTTTAGCTTTCTTTCATGAATTCCATTCCCATGATCCAACAAAGACGAAAATTATTCTAAAAATCTTTCTGAGAAAGGAAGGGAGGGCGAGAGCGAGAGAATTCAGAAGCCAAATAAAGCCACATTCACCATCGTCCACAGTGCGTTACATAATTTCCATTGTATTGATTTATTACTGCAGAGATGTGGCCGTGTGCCAAGGAGAAGTGAAATATTTGACTCTTGGCCAATAGACAAAAGAAAAGAGATTGTAAGTAAATGTGTGTCAGGGAATGCTGCTGGTATCAAAGTCCTTTGTGGAGTTATGTAACCAAACGTATAAAAAATGACTGAATGACACACATGACAAATAACCATGTGTCAGCAAGTCAGATCTGATGTAGTTTACATTGCTCCATCTTTAATTAACAACTTCTTTACAATGCCTGCATGATATTATTTTTACATTCACTGTAAAAGTTTGATTTCTGACAGACTATATCATCTTTTAAAATCTCATGTTAACCTTTTAGAAAATGTACCAGTTTGATTTTTCTTGTTCAGACTAACCGATCTATATAACGTGATTGTCACTTGGCTTTGTCCATCATATACTGTATACATGCAATATATACTAGGGCTGAGTAAAAAATATAGATATCTCGATATTAATCGAATCTCATTTTTTTCAGAACGATATCGATTCTTAAATCCCAAGGATTAGTCTAGCCTGTTTTCAGTTAATGGACGGAACGTTGAAGGGCACTTCCCATCCAATATATCGCAATAAGCATTGTGCTTTGGTACTTTTAATATGAAACAAAGCCTCAGATTTCAAATTCTGTCCATTGTATTGCAGTATTCAAACAATAAATGCTGTTTTGTCACTGTTTAATGTGGAGTGACAGATCGCTGTCGCGCCTCAGATCAATAGACGCGGCAGCGCGGGCGCACGTGAACTGATCATCTCCTCCACATTAATATCAGTTTCAGCACAAAATAAACATGACTAAACATCCGAAGGCAAGTTAAAAGAAAGAGTACAACTTTACAATCCGTATTCTGTCTCATGTAATCGCTCAATCAGTGTTTCAGTCACGCAAAGACGTCAATAGGCCTATAATGTCTTGTAAACAATGTCACGTAACATCATATTTACCTCACATAAACATATTCGGTGACCAAAAAATCATTAGCCAGCTAGAAAAATAAACTGTAGAGAGTGGCATTTTGCTAAATATATGCACTATATAACATACAGTATATTCATAATTTTTTTTACTGTTCTTCAATGTTTAATTTATGTTTGAATAAATCCATCAAGTTTTTATGACAGCCACCATTTATATAAAAAAATAAAATGAATTGAAGTAGAAATATTATTATGTAATTGTAACTTTGTTATTTTAAAAACTTCATTAAGTGTAATTTTAACAAATCAGTCAATTTTAACCTTCAGTATTATAGTAATGTAACAGCATTAGTTGAGAGATTTTTTTTTCCTTGAGAAAATTTGGCACGTACTGTACCTGATATATATATCCAAAATAATCGATATTGAATCGGATCGAATCGGTAATCGAATAGAATCGCAAGCTTGTGAATGAGAATCGAATCGAGAAATTTGAGTCAATACTCAGCCCCAATATATACAAAAGATAAAAAAACACAAAAACATATTTTCTCTCTTCTGTCTACTGTTCTTCCTTTACTAGCATAGAGATGTTAGGGAGGGAGCAAAGAGAGCAAGTGTTGACATAGAGAAAGGAAACTGTGATAGGAGGTAAGGAACGTAAGAATCACGCTCTTCTGCTCCTGCCACAAATCGTTTCCTCTTTTCAACATTTCCAACTTCTCATTCCCCTTCTTTATTTCCCTTTAAAATACACAATGAGGAGCTGCTGATTAATTGGCAATTAACGTATAATGAGCTACAGCTGTGTGCAATTACCAATCAGCACATTCCTAACAATGCATCCCACAATGCACCACTTTGGTCATAGCTTTCTTTTTTCAAGAAAACTGTCAATCAATTCATATAAACACTGTTAAACCATTAGAAATCATTATGAGCTGATTAGTAACAACAGCATGATCATGAATACACTGCAAAAGTTTAGAAGTAACAAATACAGAGTTCTGGCATGAAACTCTAGATGGCGCAGTCCGATAGGTCGAACTCAATCTGACCTAATGACATCTTTATCACATGGCACAGCTGATTGGTTCTCTCCTGTATTGGTAGCCAATGAGCTCGCTGCTTAACATTCAAATATATTACTAGTGCTTGCCGTATCAGTTGCAGCTTGCTTCAGAAACCCTCCACCTTCCCTAGCTCCACCTGTATAGATCTGCTATGAGGTGATTCATGTATGCTGTATGGGGTTATTTCATGTATGTTATATTTGCAGCAGCAATATTTCTTACATGCTTACAGCAGCATGTTGTGGATGATTGGCAGCAAGTCTCGGTACTTGCTCTGCCGCAGCAGCAGATCTATTCCGCCAAGACCAAATACATTAACATTGTCATGTACATTACCATGCCAATCCCTCTGAGAGTTGTCATGACATAACTACTTTTACTTCATATTTACTTTAATTAATGCTTCTATTTAGCAAGGACACATTAAACTGATCAAAATATGACTTGTAAGTTATTTAAAAAATCAATTTGAAATAAATACTTGAAATTAAGTAAAACCTAGTGTCTGTATGTGAGCTCCACAGAGATTTGAAATGCCTGTATGTGTGTGAGAGACGATCATGTGACTCTTACACTGCCTTTTTCATTAAAAACTGATACCTCAACCCATCTGTTCAAAATGCAGACAGGGAGAGAGAGATAGAGAGAGAGAGAGGAGCGAGAGAGAGAGAGAAAGGGTGTTATATATGAGAGAAACTTATTAGCACTTCTCGCATCCATTCTCGCTTTTGTCTAATTCTCTCTCTTCTCCATGAGAAATCGTTTCCTCTGAGGATGTAAATTAGTATTTGTGTTGTCTGTCTGGCATCGGCATGAAATTATAGGTCCATTTCCACCTCCATCTGACTGTTAACCATCACAAGAGTGCATCAATAATCTATTAATGCGTGCCAGCAAAATGCACAGACACTGAGTGACACGCACACACTCCCGCTGTGAATGTGAGGTGAAGGTTAAGTGCTATTCAGTGTGCTAGTTTGCCACAGTCAGCCAGTCCTGATGAACATACACACACCTTCAGCACTGATGGCATCTGTGTACCAGTGCACCCTTTACACATGTCTACAGAAACACAGTAATTTCTCACTGCACTCGTTTACATCTGACATTAACATTCATATCCAATCACATATGGTCAATTGAGACAGAACCCTATTAACATACAGATTTCATTGAGAGGCTCTCAGATTTGAGATTATGTACATACTGTAGGTTTGTTTGTCAGTTGTTCTGTTAATGAAATGTGTGTGAATGTTTCCAAACGTTTGGATCAAATTGTTGTAATAAATCTATCACTCAAAGTTTGTGGCCAGTAAGATTTTGTTTTTAAAGAAATGATGAAATACCTTATTCAGCAAGGAGGAATTAAAATGATCACAAGTGACTTTTACATTGTTACAAAACATAATACTTTTTAAACAAATTTGATCTAATCTATCATGGTTTCCACAGAAATCTTAAGCGCACAACTGTTTTAACATTGATAATATTAAGAAATGATCTTGAACATGAAACACTGAAGGTTAGAGTAATAATGGCTGCTGAAAATTCAACATTTACCATCACAGAATATATTTCACTTATAGAATCTAAAATTAGGAAGATCTATATAATAATACTTCTTATAATATGAGAATCTCTGATAATATGAAAAAAGTACTCTAAACTTGTAGTGTACATGGATTTACTGCTTTCCACTATGATTGGGACTATTGCAAATGGGCTTACTTTTTTCATAGCTAATCTCACAACTAAACATGTTATCTTCTACACTCAAAAGCTCTAACACCTACAGCAACTATGATCATACAGTCAAACTAAACTTTTCCGTTCTCTTCCAACTGAACTTGTTACTTTTTCCCAATCTGTAATAGAGAAGGAATAAGAGTGAAAAGAAAGAGAACAAGAAACATACAGTTTATTTGTAACCCTGAAAAAAAAAGGAGCCAAAGTGCTTCCGGTTTAGACTAGTGGGAGTAAAAAGGGGGCGGGGCTGGCATCATGTTATTATGACATCACGGTACACCAATCCCAAGATTACAGCATTAAAACAATACAGAGCAACAAACTGTAGAATAACCAAATCTGAAATTTCTCAACTCAAACTAACTTCTGTTTATACAAGAAACAGATGGATAGAAAGAAAGTGAAAAACAGAGAGCCACGTGAGTTTTGTTGGGTTTGCAGTTTAGTCCTGGACGCGTTCAGAAGGAGAATCGGAATTTGGAATTCGCCTGCTCTGTTTTCCGACCCCCCCTCCGCCTGGAGCTTAAAGAATGTACCTCCACACAGCTGGCCAAACACACGCTTTCATATGGGAATAAAAACACATGCATGGAAACACATCTTATCCATACATAAGAATCAAACACATACTGGGAGATGACTTGCATGCACACTTCAATATGCACTACGGTTGCACACAAAGACACATGCATGCATATTAGCAAGTGTGTTGCAAAGTAAAACTTGCTAAAGAGTGTGCACGTACGAAAACATGAAAAAATAAAACATTTTCATATCATTTGCATGCTGTAGAGCAAGAACGGCTGCTTGGGAATACCCCCCTTTGGTTCTGCAGGGAGATGGTTTGCTCTGACATGTGGGATGTGCAGCAGGAGCAGCCTGCATTTCATGACAGGGTGGAGCGATCCACAGCGGGGGTGCAGGAGGAGGTGAGCGGGTTTATGGGATATTTTTAGTAATACCACTTCTGCTGGCAACACAGGCAATGCAAAGCTATAAGCAGCGGTAGGAACCATATACACGCTCAAACACAATCATGTCTACTGTCTAGTTCACGTGGACCATGAGATAAACATTAGCAGGAACTTCAGCAGACCAGCAGAAACCATGACGACAACTCACAAATCCACACACATACAGCTGTATCGCACAAGACTGGCCTGCAGAAACACAGACACATGTTTTGCACAAGGCATTTACACACCTACTTAACCAGATGCATGCACACAGCACGTAGTGCAACTTCAAGCGAGACTTTAAGACTTTGTTTCCGAGGACATGTTTCTCTCACACAGTTTAACCCAAGGGTCTCAAACTCAAGTTACCTGGGGGCTACGCCTACTAGGGACCAGTTGAACAGCAAATGCTACTTTAGCAGCAATGAATTTTAAGTTATTTAAACGGTAAGTCTGGGGTTGGTAAGATTTTGTAATGCTTTTCAAACAAATCTCTTATGCTCACTCAAGCTGCAGTAAAACAGTAATATTGTGAAATATTATTTAGTGCTGGGTAACGATTAATCGCATCCAAAATAAAAAGTTTTTGTGTACATAATACATGTGTGTACTGTATATATTTATTATGTAAGATAAATACACGCACATGCATGTATATATTTAAGAAAAAGATGTTGTTTATATATTAAATATATTTAAATATAATATAAATTATATAAATATATACGTCTATATATTAAATTATTATATTATATATATATATAATTTATCATGTAAATATGTTGCAAAATTTTTTTTTTTACTTTAGTAACTGGTATGTATGTCTTTATATATACATAATAAATAAACACAACACACACATATATATTATCTTATCTATATATATATATTATATGATACGGTATATATAATATAAAAATTTGATTTTTTTTTACTTTATTTACGATAATCGTTTTTTACATTTTATTTGAAATAGAATCTTTTGTAACATTATTAATGTTTTTACTGTTACTTTTGATCAATCAATGCATCCTTGTGGAATTAAAGTATTAATTTAAATTTTTTTAAATGATTCTTACTCACCCCAAAACCTTGAACAGTTGTTTAATATTGTATAATAATATATACAAGATAGGCTACTGTTTGACAATCCCGAGAACTACAGGTTAACAGTAAAAGTGAAAAATAAATCCATTTGCAGGGTCGAATTTCAGGATAAACTAACATTTGTTGGGCTGGTAGTTTAAGACTGCTGGTTTATGGTCACGTTTAGACTTAGAATAAGTTTATTTGTGCTTGAAATGAGGCATTAAGATCCGCTTTAATGTCTCAATCAATGTGAACACAAATGCTACTAGCTATGCAGGCTTGTCACATTAGCGTAAACCTTTCGAGCATTCATGCTAACTATCATCATGGTGGAACAACAGTTTGAAGAAATCTTACTTTCTTGCTAAGAAAGTTAAAGTTAGGTAAAGTACAAAAGTATATAATAAGTTTATTGTTGGCAACCTAAATAACAACACAACTAGAACAGGGTGAAAATGAATTATCAGCATCGCTGAATGCACACATCACATCTAAGATGAATCCTACAAAGTCCCAACTGAATGTATGTTTATCTACATATGTGCCTCCACCGCCACGGCTCCCTGTTTCACTGTGGCAAAGATCACACACACAGATTTATTTTGACCTCACATGGACCGAAAAACAGGAAGAACAAAAAAAGCCCCTGGAAAATCTGCTCCACATTTCCAGCACACATCTCAACTCAACGGGATCCTGAACATCAAAGTCTGTGTGTGCGGGTGAGCTCGGGCTCGTGCACCCAGATGCATATTTATTCAGCAAACACTCCGGTTCGGTTGCTAGGACACCTGCCCAGGACACGTGCTGAAGCATTACAGGGCTGGATGAACTTTGACCTTTATGACGGTGACCTTTTTAACCCTGCAGTAGCATGGCTTTTTATGTGGCCAACTCTCCCATCTGACCTTTCATCTTTCCCTTCTGGCCCTGATCCAAGCTGCAGCAGATAGTTTAAAAGTGTGTTATGTGGTGTAGGATGGAGGCAAGTATGTGGTGAGTGAAAGTTTTTGAGAATGTAAAAAATACTACTTAAAGTTCACATGTGAACAGGTGTGCATGTGGTTAATACACACACACACACACACCACACACACACACACACACCCACACACATGTCTGGTCAGCTATCCTTGTGGGGAATCTCCATAGGCGTAATGGTTTTTATACTGTACAGACTGTATATTCTATATTCTATACACCAACCCTACCCCTAAACCTACCCCTAACAGGAAACTTTCTGCATTTTTAGATTTCAAAAAAACTCATTCGGTGTGATTTATTTGCTTGTTTACCCGTGGGGACCTCAATTTAGGTCCCCCACCGTGACACGAGTCCCCATGAATCTGTGTGTACTCAGGTTTAAGTCCCCACCAGAATAAAAAAACAGGTACACACACACACACACAAAGGAAACATACAACAAATAATGCAATTAACAGTTTCACATTGAATATGAATACATCTGCCCTTTTTTCTATGTACTATGTGTATGTGACAAATAATAGACTTCACACACACTTTTATTGCTTGTACAGTATTGTGTGTGTGACCTTGGCCCGTTTACACCTGGCATTGACATCCATCTCATGTGATCCGGTCACAAGTGGTAAACGGAGACACACTGCTGTTTACACCTGGTAGTAACATGCATCTAAAATGCATCTCCTGTGACCAACTGTCGCAATTTTCAAGCAGGAGGGTCTCTGATTTCATGATTATATGCGCAACTCACTATATCAGTTAACGTTATTGCAATGAGGCACACTGTTTTGAACCCTGTTTACGCCTGTGTTTAACACTGACTACTTGTGATTGACTCAAACCAGAAGAATACTAGGTTTAAACAGAGGATTTAAGCAGGTTGATTAATGAATGCTGAGTGGTGAAAACAGACCGATGCCATACTGCTTTGTTAACACATACTGTACACTACCCTTTAAATGTTTGTGTGCAGTAAGATGTTTTTGAAAGAAGTCTCTTTTAAGCTCACCAAGGCTATATTTATTTGATCAAAAATACAGTAAAAATTGTAATATTTTGAAATATTATTACAATTTAAAAAAAACTGTTTTCTATTTGAATATATATGCGATGGGAAAGCAGGCATTACTCAGTCAAATAAATCATTCTAATATGCTGATTTGTTCAAGAAACATTTCTTATTATTACTGATGCTGAAAACAGTTGTGCTGCTCAACATTTCTAGGAAAAAGTGATAAAATAGTTTCCTCACCACAAACTTAGTTTACACACAAACTCTTGTTTGCTTAAACACTGTTTTGTTCTATAACAGGTCCATGACATAGCAACCATACAAAATGTTCATCACACACATTTCAGTTTAAAAAGTCTCGAGTCTGAAAGCAGGGTCTGAATGTGTGCCCAGAAAGCCCACAGACCTAATAAACTACTGTCGGATCTGTCTGACAGACCCTATTAAGTGCTCACTATCAGCTGAGTTAGCTACAGGAACAGCTACGCTTAGACAAAACACACCACACACACACACCCCACCCACACACACACCCACACACACAAAAAACACACACACACCACACACAGGTGAACAGGCACGTGCATCTGGATTCTCTTAGCTCACATACAAAAGAGTTAGTATGTGAACCGCTCTGAATGTGCCATTTGTGTGTGTGTTGGGATGTTCGGTCAGTGCTTTGATAGCTGCTGGATGTTGGAAAAGGAAAGGCAACAAGTCCAAAAAGAATGAGGGACAGGGAAAGAGAGAGGAAAAGAAAAAGGGTCCAACACACAAACACAAACCACATGCAGCTGGTCTGTACACGCCTCAGCACGTGAATCTTGCACACTTTCCTCACGGGGGTCAGGGAGTTTTTTGTGTGCCATGGATGCAATATATATATATACAGTGGGGCAAAAAAGTATTAGTCAGCCACCAATTGTGCAAGTTCTCCCACTTAAAAAAGATGGGAGAGGCCTGTAATTTTCATCATAGGGATACCTCAACTATGAGAGACAAAATGAGAAAAAAAATCCAGAAAAGCACATTGTAGAATTTTAAAAGAAATATTTAATGGTAAAAATTACTCGGTAAAATAAGTATTTGGTCACCTAAAACAAGCAAGATTTCTGGCTCTCAGAGACCTGTAACTTCTTCTTTAAGAGGATCCTCTGTCCTCCACTCGTTACCTGTATAAATGGCATCTGTTTGAACTTGTTATCAATATAAAAGACACCTGTCCACAACCTCAAAACAGTCACACTCCAAACTCCACCATGGCCAAGCCCAAAGAGCTGTCAAAGGACACCAGAACCAAAATTGTAGACATGCACCAGGCTGGGAAGACTGAATCTAAAATAGGTAAGCAGCTTGGTGTGAAGAAAAATAACTGTGGGAGCAATTATTAGAAAATGGAAGACACAAAAGACCACTGATAATCTCCCTCGATCTGGGGCTCCACGCAAGATCTCACCCGTGGGGTCAAAATGATCACAAGAACTGTAAGCAAAAATCCCAGAACCACACGGGGGGACTAGTGAATGACCTGCAGAGAGCTGGGACCAAAGAAACAAAGGATACCATCAGTAACACACTGCGCCGCCAGGTACTCAAATCCTGCAGTGCCAGACATGTCCCCTGCTTAAGCCAGTACATGTCCAGGACCGTCTGAAGTTTGCTAGAGAGCATTGGATGATCAGAAAGGATTGGAGAATGTCATATGGTCAGATGAAACAAAATAGAACTTTTTGGTAAAAACTCAACTTGTCGTGTTTGGAGGAGAAAGAAGGCTGAGTTGCATCCAAAGAACACCATAACTACTGAGAAGCATGGGGGTGGAAACATCATGCATTGGGACTGTTTTTCTGCAAAGGGACCAGAACAACTGATCCGTATAAACGAAAGAATGAATGGGGCCATGTATCATGAGATTTTGAGTGAAAACCTCCTTACATCAGCAAGGGCATTGAAGATGAAACGTGGCTGGGTCTTTAAGCATGACAATGATCCCAAACACACCACACGGGCAACGAAGGAGTGGCTTCGTAAAAAGCATTTCAAGGTCCTGGAGTGGCCAAGCCAGTCTCCAGATCTCAACCCCATAAAAAATCTTTGGAGGGAGTTGAAAATCCATGTTGCCCAGCAACAGCCCCAAAACATTACTGCTCTAGAGGAGACTGCATGGAGGAATGGGCCAAAATACCAGCAACAGTGTGTGAAACCTTGTGAAGACTTACAGAAAACATTTAACCTCTGTCATTGCCAACAAAGGGTATATAAAAAATTATTGAGATGAAATTGTTATTGACATCCCCAATACATTTCCCGACCACGTAATTGGCAAATTTTTTTTAATTCTTTAAAAATCCTACAATGTGATTTTTGGATTTTTTTTTCTCATTTTGTCTCACATAGTTGAGGTATACCTATGATGAAAAATAAAGGCCTCCCTCTCATATTTTTAAGTGGGAGAAATTGCACAATTGGTGGCTGGCTAAATACTTTTTTTCCCCACTGTATATATATATCTTATTATATATATATATATCATATGGCTGCTGTTTCCAAAATGTGTGCAAGCGTTGTGTGTTCAACTGCCTCACTTTCTTCTTAACTGCATACACATGGTTTTGGGCCAAACAGAAAGCACCGAGTGAGCACCTTTTGGGCCTTACAAAAAAATATAAACATAGAGCGGGAAAGAGAAACACAACCCCCACCCCCCACACACAGCCACACACACACCACACACAAACCCAAACACAAAGACCGAGCGCACCCCCCCCCCCCAGAGTCACCTTAGGCCCCACATCCCACCAAAACTACGAAAAACACTGCGGTCCCCGGTCTCGTGTCGCAGCCACCCTATGGACAGGACATGTGGGTACATCCACACTGTGGGCAAATATGGTTGAGGGCCGAGGTCAAACCGTCTGGTCCAAACCCCCCTAACGCTCATGTTGACTCCAGGGAGAGAAGGTGAGAGAGACAGACAGGCTCTGAAAGTTTTGGAAGCTTTCGGCTTGCCTGGCACGTTTATTTTGGATTTTCAAAAACCCCCTTTCTGTTATTCTGTCACTCACACCACTCACATAAAATGCCGGCCAGTGTACAAAAACTCCACTAAAAGGGCGCTAGTCATCCCACGAAAGAAAACTGTATCAATTTATCACCCCCCTTTAGTACTCCAAAGCCGAAAGCAATTATTCGTCTGGTTCTCTTTTCTTTCTTCTGTGGAACATAAAACATTTCATGAATATCCAGCAGGACGGATTCATTACCATGTAGTACTTCGAGACTCACTTTAACACTTAAAAAAGCACCCAAAAGAGCCCATGCAGCATTTTCCAAATGCTCTGATCAGTAAAACTGTGGTAGCCGCCAGTGCTCGTGTGTGTTTGTTTGCAAGTTCACATATTCACACAAGAACTTCACGTGTTTCAGAAGTTCCACACAAGATCCAGAAGTGCAGCACCATTCACAATAGTGAATCTAACAAATAAAGATGACTACATTTACATTTATACAATTGCCAGATGCTTTTCTTATTGCATTATGCTGTTTACATTGCATTCAAGATATAAGACTTCATGCATTAGAACCCATAACCTTGGCGTTTTTAGCGCCATGCTGTACTGTTTGAATACATGAATGCCATTTGATAAAAGCAATGAAGTGTACATATATTTTTCTTCACTGCAGTGAATGGTGCAGGTGTGAACAGTCAAAAGCACTTCATGGTAAAAATGCTTGTCTTGGCAGGGATAATGTAAACAGTTGGCTTCACTTGACTTTATTGGGAATAAAAAAAGAGAAATCGACTTGCTGCTCTTCATTTATCACTTAGCTTTAATGATTACTTGAAAAATTAATACTAGATTGAACCTATGGCAAAACTTATATTTAAGATACAGTCATGTGAAAAAGTTAGGACACCCAATTGAATTCCACGGTTTTCTGTATCAGGAGATAATAAAAATGTATCTGGTCCTTGGAAAGTCTTAAAATTTGGAAATAAAGCCTCAGATGAACAATATCACATTACACATGTCATTATTTGATTAACAAAAACAGATGGAAAGATGGAAAAGCCATATGTGACAAAGTTAGGACACCATATGATTCAATTGCCTTTAGATCCACTTTTAGCAGTAATAACTTGAAGTAATCATTTTCTGTATGACTTTATCAGTCTCTCACATCGTTCTGGAAGAATTTTGGCCCATTCTTCTTTACAACGTTGCTCCAGTTTATTGAGGTTTGTGGGCATTTATACACAGCTCTCACCGCATGATTTCAGTCAGGTTGAGGTCTGGACTATGACTGGACTATTGCAGGACCTTGATTCTTTTCTTTTCAGCCATTCTGTAGTAGATTTGCTGGTGTGCTTGGGATCCCTATCCTGTTGCATCACCCAATCTTGGCCAAGATTTAGCTGTCGGATGGATGTCCTCACATTTGACTCTAGAATACTTTGAGATACAGAGGAGTTCATGGTCGACCCAATGACTGTGAGGTGCCCAGGTCCTGTGACTACAAAACAAGCCCAAAATCATCAGCCCTCCACCAGCATGTGTGACTTTTGGTATGAGGTGTTTGTGCTGATATGCTCTTTAGGTTTTCACCAAACGTGCTGCTGTGCATTATAGCCAAACATCTCCACTTTGGTCTCATCTGTTCAAAGGTCATTGTTCTAGAAGACTTATGGTTTGTTCAGATGCAATTTTGCAAACCTAAACCGTGCTGCTATGCTTTTTTTTTTTTAGATAGAAGCAGCTTTCTTCTGGCAAGCCTTCCAAACATGCTATACTTGTCCCATATTTTTCTAATTGAACTGTCATGAACTTTATCATTTAGCATGTTAACTGAGGCCTGTAGAGTCTGCGGTGTAGTTCTTGGGTTGCCTGCCATTTCGCTGAGCGTTACACAGTCTGATCTTTGGGTGAATTTGCTGAGACGTCCACTCCTTGGAGGATTGGTGTCTGTTTTGAATGTCTTCCACTTGTGAATAAACTTCCTCACTGTAGAATGATGGACTTCAAATTGTTTGGAAATGGCTGTATTACTCTTCCCAGATTGATGGCAGCAACAATTGCTTCTCTAAGATCAATGCTGATGTCTTACCTCCTTGGCACAGTGTAACACACACCTGAAGGCTCCGGACCAGCAAACTGTCAAAACTTCTGCTTTTATAGAGGTGCTCACACTTGCTGATCAGTTAATCAAAGGTATTTGATTAGCAGTGCCTGACTGCTACTTACCCTCTTAATTCTTATGTTAACAGTAAGGGTGTCCTAACTTTGTCACACATGGCTTTTCCATTTTGGCTTTATTTTTTGTTAAAGGGGTCATATGATGCAATTTTTCCTTTTTCAACTTTAGTTAGTCTGTAATGTTGCTGTTTGAGGATAAAAAAGATCTGCAAAATTACAAAGTTAAAAGTCCAATTCAAAAAGAGATTTTATTTAACAGAAATTGCACGGTGGGTGTGTGCAAAAACTACAACGAACGACTCGTTTGGACTACTACGCATATTTTCTGGGATTTGTGATAGATCGACTAATGAGACGAGACCTGGTTGAGCTGCACTAGAGTAGGCAACGAGTGTTATCACTATGTCGCTATGATACGCTAGCTTTCCCAAGGCAGACAAATTTAGAGTGGTTATAATCATCCAGGTTTAAATCGCGCTCAAATTGATTTGTTTTGGCGCAGTATTTATTTACACTGAAGCTCGCAGGTGGCTATGGTAAGGGTCATGACATTTCTCGACCAGGCGCCGAGTGCTGCAAATCACAACACACACTGGCCCAGCTAACCAATCACAGCACACACTACCAGCTAACCATCACATCCACACTGACCCAGCTAACCAATCACAGCACACACTGGCACAGCTAACCGATCACAGCACACACTGGCTCAGCTAACCGATCACAGCACACACTGTCCTAGCTAACCAATCACAGCACACACTGGCCCAGCACACACTGGCCCAGCTAACCACTGGCCCAGCTAACCAATCACAGCACACACTGGCCCATCTAACCAATCATAGCAAACACGACCCAGCTAACCATCACAGCACACCTGACCCAGCTACCAATCACAGCACACACTGACCCCAGCTAACGCATCACAACACACTGACCCCAGCTACACCATCACCACACACACTTGGCCCAGCTACCAATCAAGCACACACTGCCCAGCTAACCATCACAAGCACACACGGCCCATCTAACCAATCACAACACAGACACACTGCCCAGCTAACATCACACACACCTGCGTAGTCTACCATGCACACCACTACCCTGGCCAGCTAACTCAATCACAACACACACTTACCCAGCTAACCAATCACAACACACACACTGGCCCAGCTAACCAATCACACACACACACGGCCAGCTCACCAATCACAACACACACTGGCCCAGCTAACCCAATCACAGCACACACTGGCCCACCAAACCAAATCACAGCACACACTGGCCCACCAAACCAAATCACAGCACACACTGGCCCACCAAACCAAATCACAGCACACACTGGCCCACCAAACCAAATCACAGCACACACTGGCCCAGCAAACCAATCACAACACACATTGGCCCAGATAACCAATCACAACACACACCGGCCCAGCTAACCAATCACAACACACTGGCCCAGCTGACCGATCACAGCGCACACTGGCCCAGCTGACCAGTCACAGCACACACTGTCCCAGCTGACCGATCACAGCACACACTTGCCCAGCTAACCGATCACAACACACAGTGGCCCAGCTAACCAATCACAGCACACACTGACCCAGCTAACCAATCACAACACACACTGACCCAGCTAACCAATCACAACACACACTGACCCAGCTAACCAATCACAACACACACTGCCCAGCTAACCAATCACAGCACACAAACTGGCCCAGCTAACCGATCACAACAAACACTGGCCCAGCTAACCAATCACAAAACACAATGGCCCAGCTAACCAATCACAACTTCGTATTCAGAGGCGGGCCTCCTTTGCTACATGAACTATTCAGCCGTTCATTTCAAGCCAGACGAGGAAGGGTGTGTAATAATTTAAAAGAGTAAAAAATAATGTTTTTTTCGAACAACCAGTATGAGGCCTGTTCTATACAGCCACCAAAACCAAATCAAGACTTTGTAAATAGCTATAGGACCCCTTTAAATAAACAATGACACGGTGCAATATGTCATGTGTTTTTGTTCATCTGAGGTTTTATTTTCCAAATTTTAAGACCTGAAAAGAACCAGTTATTTTTTTAAATTGTATATCCTGATATGGAAAACAATGGAATTCAATAGGGTGTCCTAACTTTTTCACATGACTGTATATTATAGACAAAATCCATCAATGCAAGAATCATGTTTTTGCTAGTCTGTTTAGTTTAGCCTGCAAGTTTTTGCTAGTTATATTGAGAATTGATTTCCAACTACTGAAATTTTGGTATTGTGACAACACTATCCCTTATTTGAGGAAAAGTACTGCAGTGCATGGCTTACTGTTTTATTTCAAAACACACACAGAACTGCAGATGCTGTGTAGTAAAAGTCATCATGCTACATGCAGATAAAGCACGAGTGTTGAGTGAGAGAGGAGGGATGGTGACTGCTGGAATCTGTGTGTAGGTTTGTGATGTTGTGTTGAATGCAGATGGGGTTTCACTGCCATGGGGGAAGGGACAACGTCTGGGCGCAGAGGTCATGAGGGTTCAGGTTGTCGTAAAAGTTTTTGTACGCAGACAGACAGACACACAATTTTCACACTCACTCAGACATGTAAGGTCATGTTACTGCCTCAATCTCGCTATGCATATAAATGCCTTTACCACAGATCTGCTGGCTTATTCAATGTGATGACATCAATATATCACATAAATGAGGGTTTCTTGCATTGTCAGGTTTTTATAATGAGCTGATTTTTGATAGCTAGCAGCATTGTGTTTTACATGTAAAAAATGATCCCACAATGCTTTTAAGATGGGATACTGATGACAGGACGAGTCCATTTGCATACACTACTGTTTAAAAGTTCGGCCGGATTTAATATTTTTAAATATTTAGAAATATTACATAATATTACCGTTTTTACTGTATTTTGGTCAAATTTTGACGATTTTGAAAGAATTCGACCAAATATAGTAAAAACAGTAATATTGTAAAACATTTTTACACTTTAAAATAACTGTTTTCTATTTGGATATACAGTAAAATGTAATTTATTCCTGTTTTGCCAAAAAAGCGCATTTTCAGCAGTCATTACTTTTATCTTAACTGTCACGATGACCTTCAGAATCATTCGAATTCGCTGATTGTGGTGCTTAAAGGCCTTTCTAAATCATTGACACCCAATCAGAATCAATCCAGCTATAAGGAGCTCATGAATTTAAAGCAGCAGACGCATGTGTGCTTAGAATAAACAGACGATATCGTCCACTGATAGTTAATCGTTCTAGGTGGGATGGGTTTAAGAGGGTTCTTAATGTTTCCTATGTTCCTGCTTCATGAAATAATTAATGTTGAAATCGTTGTGCTGCTGATATCTTTGCGATACAGCTTTTTGTGCTGAACTTTTTAAAAAACATTTAATCAAACTAATTTAAAACCAGAATCTTTTGTACCATTATAAATGTCTTTACAGTCACTTATTATCAATTTAATGCACCCTGCTCGGGGCCTCGGCCTACTTACTCCAAACGGCCTAGTTATTCCACACTGTTGAACATACTGCACTGGTGACAAAGGCAGCGCAAACTGTTGAAATGTTTCAAATAGTGCAGCACAGATGTATATACACATATAAACACAGAATAATTTTTTTGGGAGCATTTCTTGCGATGAGTTTCCATAAAGACGTCTTTTGGTATAGGCTCATACATGTGTTTGTTACAAATGTCTACGCATATTTCTGTGGTTTGGACTCGTTATAGCTAATGATCCATCTGAGTGAGAAGAACCTAATTAAAACACTATGGAGGACCACACATGACCAGAACCACCCTAAGCTCCCCAGACGGCACTTCTCTCTCTCTCTCTCTCTGGGGCTCGCCGTGGGTGGTGCACGGGGCGGTACTGCAGCTTAGATGCTGGTACCACTCAGACGGGCATACAGTGAGGGCGAAGAATTCATTAACCAAAATACTTACGAGTTTGATGTGAGGCCACACACAGCGCGAGACACACACACTGCCACACAGCGGCCACCGTGTGTGTGTGGAAGAGAGCGCGTGTGGAGGGTTGTGCGAGCCGGAAATTGAGCAGGCCATCAAAGTGAAATGATATCAGAGCCAGAGCGAGAGGCACAGATAAAGCTCGTGCAGTGCCAGCATTTGGGGGTTAAGAGAGCTGGAAGGATACTAGCTTTGTCCTTTCAGGCCCCGGGGACTCTGGCACAGGCAGAGCAGGCTGCAGCTCTGGCCCCAGGCCAGGCCACACGCAGGGGCAGTGCACGCAGGAAAACCCCCGGCTTAAAGGGGATCACCAGGCCACGCAAGACAGACACGCTGCCTTGCAGCACTAGTACAGTACAACAAAATATACTTTACATTTTCCAGCCAATGATGATATTCAATATATTAATCAATTCTGATATTTTTGTATTTGCTCTGAAAAGGCTTAAAAAAAAAAAAAAAAGTAGCTGTGCGAATATGGACAAAAAAAAAACCTATCGTGATTTCTTGATCAATTTTGCTATTTCGATTTTAATCACGATTTTGACACACGCAGACATGCTTTACAGTCATTCATGCATTCAGTGTGAATTTGAAACATATTCCCAAAAGAAAACCAATTAGAGCTTTAACATGTCTCTAGAACAGACATAAGACAAAATAATCACTAAGTAAAGGTGTAAAAAAATGTCTCTAGAATAGACATATGGCAGAAAAAAAATTTTTTTTGCCATGCATTGGTCATAGAGATCTTTGTGGCATTGCCAGATTTGTTGCACCAAGTTCACAGTACTCCATCTGCAGTGCGTATACAGTATGTGTATGCGGTGCAGAAGCAGGACGTACTCATTTGTTTCTTTCGGGGCACCGTACCGTTTGAGTCCGCTACTGATCCGTGGCTGTTTACTACAAACACAAACTTTTATCCATTATTTTGATTTCAAATCCAAACGTTTTTTCTGAAAATGCTTTTTCAGCATTGTGATTCTCTTTTTATCACAGTACAGTAATACAATCTTTCATAGACATATTCACGTTTAAACTCAATAAATATAACTTTAACTACCACCACGAGTGCCATCTATTATTGCGTTGTTTATCTAAAAGTGTACTTTTCCTTGTTTTGAATCTAGCCAAAAAGCCATGTGTTGACTGTTGACAAACAGGAACTTTAATATTGCATTTAGTTAATTACTAATTTCAGTCTCAATCAAGTTAATTGTTTACTGCGAAAATACCTGTCCTCAATTCACGCATGCAGCACAGCAAAATAGACTCTGGTGTGAAAACGCTCACTCATGACTGGCTGCAGACGCACCGCCATCCTGAGCGTCACTCTGGACCTGTGGCAATCGCGTGCAGTGTGGAACGCTCTGGATACCTTTTTTTTTTTTGTTGTTAACATGGGCGCGGAAAAAATACGCACGACAGACGGAGTGTATGAACCTGGCGTTACGTTTGTATGCCCGCCCGGTTTGTTCTGTTCTCGTGCTCCATTTAGGCTTGCTGCATTCTGATTGGTTCAGATAGCGTACTGCGGGGAGGTCGGGGGCGCGGAAAATCGTTCTATAAAGTGATTTAGAAATCGCGCACGCTCAAATCGCGATTTTATTTCGATTAATCGCACAGCCCTACTTAAAAGTACGATTATTTTTAATCAGAGGAACCATATTTTCAATGAAACAGACAAAGTAGCAAACTGGATTCAAAATGTTAATGGCACAAAGTAAAATAAAACTAAAAATAAAGTTCTATCAAATATTTAAAAAATAATTAAGGTTTGTTGTCCTTAATTAATTTTTTTAGTTAAACTAATGTAAAATGGCCCAAAATGACTTTGAATGGTGATGCAAATAAATAAATAAATCAGAATTTTAAATCAATTCATTGAAGTCATGGCCTAATGGTTAGAGAGACTTGTTGTAACCCAAAGGTTGCGGGTTCGAGTCTCGTACCGGCAGGGATTGTAGGTGGGGGGAGTGAATGTACAACACTCTCTCCCACCTTCAATACCCCGCTGAGGTGCCCTTGGCAATTCACGAACCCCACTGCTCCCCGGCGCCGCGCATAACTGTCTTCCTCTGCTTCGGGTGTGTGTTCACAGCTGTGTGTGTGCACTTTGGATGGGTAAATGCAGAGCACTAATTCCGAGTATGGGTCACCAAACTTGGCCACATGTCACATGTAACGTCACGAAACAATTGATTATCAACTTCTTAACCGATTCACAGAAATGAATAAAACTGCAGAAGCAACTCTAATGCCAATATTGTCAAAGCCTCATTGCAAAACTAGTATAATAACGACACCTTAGGAACTTTCACAAACTTAAACTCAGTCATTTTTCTCATATAATAAGTTTGAGATATTACGAATAATTTGCACTTTAATATAAATGTAAAATGATGTACACTCATATGAGATATGATGATATATAGATATATATACATACATATGAGATACAGACTCCAGCTGAATAAAAAAAAAATAATTCATGGACTGGGTCACCTCAATAGCTGCTCACAGAGATCACAATTACTACCCGTTTTATCTCAAAAACCAATCTGCAATTTAAATGTCCAAATAAAATGTGCATTAGGCTATTCACAATGTTGCTATGTTTTATACCACCAGCACTATCGCAAAATAAATAACGAATATTCAAAATATCACCCATGAACACTTCACATAAACACAAACAGAGACACAACACACACACACACACACACACACAAAACACATCTGTTCGCAAATCTGGGCAATTAATTAATCCTGAAGACAACTGCTTACTGTCCGAGCCCAAGCTCAAGTGGCCTTCTGACTGTAAATGTGCTCTCAAATCATTACGGAAAAGCACTGCAGCCGTGCCACGGTACAGTCAGTAACTGCGTTTCCATTACCCTTCAAATTGCGCAAATTGAAATTGCGAATTGAAAATACGCCTATTGGAAACACGTCAATTTTGCAAAAAGTCCTAACAGTCGCTGAAACATTTTTACACTCACAAGGTAATTTTTCAGGCCATCCAAAAAAGGAATAATTAGCAAAATTGCAATTGAAACTTTTTTTTTTCACATTTACAGGTCACCTGGTGTACATAAAAGTCAAATGATCATTCTTCAATGTACTATAACCTCCAAGAAACACCTCATACGTTGCCGCTCTCAAGTATAAGGCGCTTTTCTTGCCATTAAAGGAGACATATTATGCCCCTTTTTACAATATGTAATATAAGTCTCTGATGTCCCCAGAATGTGTCTGTGAAGTTTCAGCTCAAAATATTCCACATATCATGTATTATAACATTTTGAAAATGCTTATTTTGAGTGGAAGCAGAAACACGCTGTTTTTCGGGCCTGTCTCTTTAAATGCAAATGAGCTGCTGCTCCCCGCCCCCTTTTCTGGAATAGAGCTGCGCCATTACAGCTCGGACCGTGGGTGTAAACTTACAGATTAAGAGGCGGTAATATTATAATGAGATCCCTTTGCCACGTCACCAAGGGAGTGAAATCAGACGTGCTCATTTTCTCAGACGCTTGCAGAAAAAGGCTTTCCAAAACAAAATTACTGGGTTAATCTTTTTCACGTTTCCTTGCTTGGTAGATGCACCGGGGACCTGATTATAGCACTTAAAACCTGGAAAAGTCAGATTTTCATGATATGTCACCTTTAATGTTTGGATAACTCTACACTGCATTATGGCTCCGAAATGCCACCGGAGCTGATCGAGGCCACGAGAGGAAAAATGTACATTTTAGTTGCATAACATTGGTTAATGGAAACGTTGTCATTTCACAATAGTTTCTTTATCAACATTTATAAAATATTGCAAACGTTTTGTGCAAATCTGTAATGGAAACGCAGCTAGTGATGGTAAAACCATGGTACTAGATGATTACCATGTGCACTACAGCATTTACATGGTACTCTAAAATTATTGAAAGAATACATTTACATATGCAAATGTCCAAAACATTGATATTGCCCTATTAGTTTGTTAAGAGTTATCATTACCTAGGAAATACACATGGACAGGACAGCTTTCGAACGTTAAATGTGCAACTTGATTGCACTATAAGCCACTTCAGATAAAAGTGTCTACTGAATGCAGAAGTTTAAAACAAATAAATAAATGTAAGATTATATAATAACATAATACGATAATGACCTAGAGCAGAGTTTCCCAAACGTGAAACTGCCGGGTGTTTATGAGAGTATTGTTATTGTTAACTAAAACTAAAACTAATAAAAATTGTAAATGATAAAGTTGAAATGAAATCATTGAATAAAACGTTAAAATATAAGATTAAAACTGACCTTGAAATAAATTAAAGTACTAAAATTACTGAAATAAAAACTGAAAAAAGAATAATAAATTAAAGCTAAATAGAAATATATAAAACCAAAAAACTTAAACTAAAATGATAATTGAAAATATAAAAATAAAAGCTAATTCAAAATATTAATAAGTACTATATGATTATATGAGTAATAATTAAATAACACTGGTGGTTAGCTAATGAAAAGATAGTAATTAATAAAATCATACAATTTAAAACATATACTAAAAAAAGTGTTTTATTTGTTTGTCCACGACATTTGAACTAGTGTTGGGCGCTATGCTCAATTTTCATATCGTCCTATCGTCAGCCTGTGAGATCGCCGATACACAATATTATTGTGCAAATGTATTTAATTATTTATTTACTTGGTTTTATTGCCGAAAATTGAACCAACTCCAGTGTAAGGCTAAAAGCAGCCAAATGTTTTTAATATGATTTAAAAAATGATTAGAAACATCGTAAGTTACTAATTATAATGCTTACATTTACTCAGTTATTCAAAAAGCAGCTACAGAAAACGAGCAAAGAACATTACATTACCAAAGAACATCATCACAAGCTCAGTCTAGCGCGAGTTTATGCACTTTACAATACACTCCCGTTAAAATCAGTGAATATACACTGTATGATGTAATATAAGTATTATACAGTATTATATTAATATGTAATATAATACTGTAAAACGTGGAAAAAGAAATACAATGCAACAAATAAGCCCTAGTATTACTTAGAGAGTATTATTAGCCTGATAATAATAATAATAATAATCGTCTTGCTATCGTCAAAGGCATAACGTCACAGGCGATATCTCTGACTATCGCCGATACACCATACTATCATCTATCGGCACAACCCTAATGTGAAACCTAACTAACATCAGAGAACTGTGAACATTAACGCCTGTATATTAACTTTAAATCTCAGGGCTACTTCATGTTTATATTTTAGGTCAAAGGGGTTCGGCTGACAAAAAAGTTTGGGAATCGCTATTCTCACGCCATGATGCTGACGCAAAATTGCCAAAAAGACAAAAATACGACAATTTCATATATAAATAACTATAAATAATGGCCGGTAAGTCATTCTTGATTTAAAAGCATTAGTCAAAACCATAAGTGGACAGTTACTTCCGTGCCTGAAGATAGATTCCATGATTTCAACTGAAACACTGTTTGTTTGTCTGTCTGTCCCTCTATTTCAGTTACTTCCTCTCTCCTTTTCTCTCTCATCCACACTATCTTTGTGCCGGAGGGTATAACAGCTAGTAGCCATTTTTTCTTTTGACAGAAGCTGCCCATAATTCCATAGGCACCATTTTCATGATGGCAGTGCCATTAGGGTCCGTGTACGTTTGCTTGGATTACATCATCGCATTGCATGTTACTGCTCTGGGATTTTAGGACAAATGAGTGTTTATGAGTCTGTGCGTGTGTGTGTGTATAAGGATTAATGCTTTGTGCCTGGGCAAGTGACCTCTGTATTGAATAGACAAACCAAAGGGATCAAGTTACCCCATTTCCCCCCTTTTCTCCTGCTCTGTCTCTCCATCTCTGTCGGGTGTAGGGTTTCTTCAGGCTCCAGACAGAGGCACTAATAGGGCCCTTACCCCCAGACACCAACAACACAAGGCACAGAGAGACAGACAGAGAGAGCGAGACGGTGGGGCGTGTGCGTGAGATGGAAGGAAAGTGTGTAATTGATGGCACACCTGCATGCTATCAGTAAAAACGAGAGCCACGAGTGTGTGCTAAAAGAAGAGAAACAGGAAATGGAGACAGGTGTGTGTGTGTGTGTATGTGTGTGTGTGTGTGTGTGTGTGTGTGTGTGCACCTGTGTTCTGGGGAACTTGCGCGACATATAGAGCATTTTGAATGCAAAAATGCATATCCACATTCGTTTTATCATGTTTCCTACAAACTACAAAAATAAGTTTGCTGCTGCAAATAAAAACTAACAACAGATCCACTTCCTGACAAACATTTTACCCGCTCCGACAACTGCCTTTTCAAGATGTTCTATATCTCATGGGGCGCCCCTCATCTGTACCCCACCCCCAAATCCCTCATGACCCCTTAAGAGTCCCTGACAAAGCAAACTCCTCCCACACGACCCCTATAACCCCACATGCAGCCAAAGTTATTATTAATCACATCAGCATGGTAGGCAACTAAACTAACTTATTAAAACTACAATCAACATAACACACAGTAAATCAAATGAAACAGTAAACATAGTAACTATAAAACAAACTAACAACTAGACTCTCTATTGAAATCTGTGATTGAAACTAGGGATGCACCGATGTATGAGCCTAGCTCAAGCCAAAAAAAGCAATTATCTGCATCGACCGATAGTTTAAAAAGAGCCGTGAATGTATCCTGTTAATCAAAAGAAAGCTGCATCTTGTGTGTGAAGAAAATATCTCCTGTGTAGAATTTAGGGTTGTTTAAGTTAACAGGATTGATAATAACATGATAATAATAAGAAATGATTATTCAGCACCAAATCAGCATATTATAATGTTTTCTGAAGGATGGTGTGACAGTGAAGACTAATGGCTGCTAAAAACAGCTTTGCCATAACAGGAATAAATTACATTTAAGATATGCGCTCATGTGTTTTGGAGGAGGCGTGGCTTTGGAGAGTGATTTGCAGGGAGGGTGGGATCTTATGCTTTCATAGCTAGCTTGCTATTGCTAGCCTCTCCGAAATCACCCACCCTACATTTAATATTACTGTTGTTTTTTCCTGTATATGTCTTTAAAGGAATACACATTTAAGACTAAGATGGAACCAATATAAACAAACCTAGCTACCAAAATAGTACAAGATGCATCTAAACACACAGCGAATGTAAACACTACAGAGGAAAGAAGTGAAAAGTTCACAGAACATGCCGTAGGTTATATATCGAGCCTGATTGTATAATTCAAAGGTCTGTGGCATTCAGCTACGTATACTTCTATATGCCTCTCTATATCTGCTGGGCAAACAGACTCTGCACATATGCACACAAAAACACACAGGAGAAACACCCACACACACTGCAGAGAAAAGGGGCTCCACATGAAGAGGTGTGTAGGTTAACATGTCTAGATAAACCAGTTACAAAAGACTTGAACCGGTTATGTGCGTGTGATTAATGGTTACAGTTAGGGATGCACCGATACCACTTTTTCCAGTACTCGCCCGATACCGATACTTTTATTTTTGGTACTTGCCGATATCGAGCACCGATACCGATATTTTTATTGCATTTGTATATTTTTTAAATATTGGGTACAGAAACCAAAAGGGTATGTATAGTGTTAGTTGGTTAAACCAAACCAAAATTTATTCAGACACCTTCAACATTTCTCACATTATCACAGTTTATTCGCTATAGTTTAGAAAATGGTAATAAAATATGACAAGAACAAGAATATAAGTTAAACTGAGTCAGAACAAATTCAACTTGATAATGTTAGATAAATTTGATAGAAAGGTATGCAGCCTAATGGATTACAATCAACCAAAAAATTATTCAGACAGCTGTTAGTATAACAGTATTTACACAACTTGATACTGTTGTCGGCAACCCTTAGCCTTAATGACAGCCTGTAGTCATCCAGCTTCATGCAAACCTCAACTTCAATGTTTCTTCCCAGACACGGTCTGAATAATTTTTGGACCCAAAATTGGTAGTCCACTGTATGAAGAATTTTAAGGTATAATATTTCAGTTTGGTTTATTTTGCTGTCCTCACTTACATAAATAAACTATAGAGTCCTGCACCCACTAGTAAAAAAAAAAAATTATATCTGGTCTCTGAATAATTTTTGTTTTGACTGTATATCCTTCGGTTATTTATCCACACTTAATTATGCCCATTAAAATGAATTTGACAAGTTTTTGTTACTTTCACTGTTAACTTTTTTGCTCTATGGTAGACATCTTTACATTTAATAGCATTAAGCTGCTCCATTGCAGCGCTTCGTACTGTACTCACAAGCGCTTCTGGCTGTAATATGTAGAAGAAAACAGCAGCGAACCGCTCGTTATAAATCTTTTAACTGTGATATTTTCAGAAATAGAAGGCGCGTTTTTTCATCTGACCGGCTGCGATTATATTACCAAAGCGGGTAGGCAAGTTCGGTCCTAGAGAGCCGCATTCCTGCAGAGTTCAGCTCCAACCCTGAAACAAAACTCACCTGCCTATAGCCTTAGTAATTCTGAAGACATTGATTAGCTTGTTTAGGTGTGTTTGATTAGGTTTGGAGCTGAACTCTTCAGGACTGCGGCTCTCTAGGACCGAACTTGCCTACCCCTTTCCAAAGTCCACTCATATAATGCAGAAACACTCAAGCAAGCAAAACACGCGCAACGCGTGCACGTATTTGTACTGATGCAGAATGAGAGGGACAAGTACAGTACAGCCTAGTGCATTTCACACAGGCTGCTAGATTCACTTTCGCCAGAAAGTCGTGTATACCTAAGGTTGAAAGTACATGATGTTTATAGTGAATGCCCCTATAAATGGTCATTCACTATAAACATAACTTTTTACGATTTAGTTTTAATCCAAATGTTGTGTGCTAAGTGAGTGAACATCAAAGATCACACAACAGAATTGCGCGCGCTCTCTCTCTCTCTCTCTCCCTACCGTTAAGTAACTTGTGCATTGTTTTACTTACTTGTTTTTGACATATCCAACCGAAGTCACCGACCTACAAACTTTCCAGTGATGTCTGTGAGAAAGATATATTCACTCGAAAAGCTCGCGCAACTGCGCCGCCGCGCGCTCAATCCACTCAGCGTGCTTTGTTTATCAGCTCGCGCACATCAGCTATACAGGCGTTAATACTGAATGTTTAACATTATATTCATTGCATACATATACTTCGTAGTAGACATCCTTAATCTCTAATAACTCCCTTCTGCTGTCTGTTGTTCTGTTGTCAGTGTTTCTTTGTTTGAATATGGCGCTTATCACATGCTGTGTGGTATCGGCGTTTGGTATCGGGGCATTTTAACGAGTACAAGTACAGGAGCTCAGTATCGGGCCCGATACCGATACCAGTATCGGTATATCCCTAGTTACAGTATCTCAGGTAAGCATGTGGGAGTGTTTGAGACCTCTATATGTGCTGAGGTCAGCAGCTACAGCACAACATCACAAACGAAACAGAGACACACTGAGAGATACTTCTGTGTTTACATGTGAGAGTGAAGTAATCTGGTGACAGTTTGAAAGGAAGGAAAAGAAAGTGCTTTCATCGGGCACATTGTATATTTTAAGCAGTGAGCCCCTCTCGCTTTTTAAACCACATGCACACACGCACACACTACTCTCTTCCCCCGCTGGGACTAGCAGACAGACACAGTACGTTGACACTAAACCACACTCGCATAAATATACTCCATTCACTCACATGGAAACAGCTGGCAGGTGCTCCAACACCAAAACACACACACACACACACACACACACAACAACTCTCGGCCAATTTGAAACTCTCTCTGCATTGCAGTTCATTTATCTCTAACAGAGGGATAGAACACCATCGTTTTAAAATGCATACTCCCACTTTAATACTAACTAGCACTGCCCAAACTGTTTTTCAGTTGCTAGCTGCAATAAAGCAAAGAGTTTTGAACATTTCTTTACCAATTATTAAAAAATCAAATTATCTGAGCAATGACATTCATATTAATTGTATATCTCTGTACTTTTACTGCAAGTCACAATTTTCTATTTTAGCCATATACGGATGCACAATATTTCTGTCATCACTTATTGGACTGACAGTATTTTTACATTAAGATTGCCTTTGACGACATCTAACACTCATATAAAGAAATCAAATCGAACTAATAACATTGTTAATGCAATCTTCTCACATGAATCATTTTTCAACTCAAACAAATTTTTCAAATAAATAATGTTTTTCTTTGGAGTACCCATTACATATTTATGATTTCTGAAAGGAGCCTGGACAGTGAGACACGCGGGGTAGATTTTCCTCTTTCCATCAAGATTAAACTTGCAATAATAACTAAATATGTATTAGTTAAAATATTTAAAATAGAACGTTTTTTCAAACTTTTTTTAAACTTGATCGTTTCAACAATATTACAGTTTTTTTGATTTAATAAATGCAGTCTTGGTGAGCATAACTGACCTCTTTCAAAACATTAAAAAAATCATACTGACCTAAAAACATTAGAGGTAGCGTACACTGTGGTCCTATGATCTGAAATTCATCTGTAGAATTTAAAATTATATATCGATATTACGGATACTGATATAATTAAATATTGATTTTAGTTTTAATGTTATTTTGTGAATACAAAAAGTAATTGCCACCTACAAAATGAAAATAATTATTTTCTTATTGTTCACATGTATTTTAATCTCAGTGCATCCATAATATTTTTTAAGTTGACAGATGATCTGCACATTCACACTTCATATTGTGATCTGTTATGAATCACATGACATGTGGGTGAGTAAATGATGACAGAATGGGTGAACTAGACTACCCAATGAAAACATCACTGAGTACTCCACTAAATCTACTGAGCAATGAAAGAACAACTTCTGAGCAATACAACTTTCCAATGGGATTAGAACCCACAACTAAAAGCTTTGTGTTGTGCCTGTTATATAGCAGCAGTCTATGTATCATATAATCCTGATGAAACAGCAGCAGAATGTTCTACATCATGTGTTTATAAGTATAACGTCAACTTGTATTTGAGAGAGAAATCCAACATTTCTGAACTCAAGGACTCGAATGAGCTCTCTACACAAGAGACAGCGTCCTCCACAAACAACCTGGAAAAATATCTGCCATTCACGCACACTTATGCAGAATGTGTCGTACAAACCAGAAAGATGGAGAGCGATTTCTCCACACTACTATACTTTAACTACTGCTGAACAAAGAGCCAGACAAAGAGAGGCAGAATGAATCTCAGGCAGTTTTAAGGGAAAAAAACGAGTGTGTGTGTGGGGGGAGTAATCAGTCACCTGAGAAAAAGAGGGAATGTGAGAGCAGACAGATGAAAGAAACGTTACACACGTAGCCTGTCTTCTGTAATTCACATGCCTCCAGTCAATTTGCCCTCGACTGCAGGGACCCTGTCCTTCACAGACCTTTATTACACACAGGCACCAACACACCCACACACACACACACACCCACACCACACCACACAATTCACATTTTTTTTTTTCCATTCCATTTTCCCCTTTCCAGCTTTAGACACTCATTTTCACTCCCTTCATCTCTCTCTCGCTCTGTGAGATGTAATAAGATGAGCAAAGTCGTCAAATAATGGCCTGCCACAGCAGTCAGAGCCCAAATACTCAAAAACAAAAACAGTCCTGGTAATGCAGAGAGTGAGATCACATGAAGACTGAGTCATTTTCTGGAGTTTGCAACATTGACACACTCAATTAAATAAAGTCCAGCAAAAGCAAAATGTCTCTATCTGTCTGTCTGTCTGTCTGTCTGTCTATTTATCTATCTATTGTCTGGTTCGTATGGAAGATAGTACTGTTCCTGAGAGCTGTCACTGAATGATAGCTGCACATGCTATCTGTCAATCAAACTGCAGGTATGCAAGAAAAGAAAGATTTATTCTCTTAAACTCTCACTTAGTTCCATTCGCATGCACTGAGACACACACTCACACACACACACACCTGCACATCCTTCACTCACACAATTGATAATTGCCATCCTGTCTCACCTGTGAACCTCTTCTCTCTCTACTCTTCCTCTTCCTGTCGCATTCTCTCCATCTCTCTCTCTCTCCTGCCATCTCCTACTCTTTCTTTCCGGATCAGTGAGTGAGTCTGGGAGGAGGAGCGGAGAGAGAGATAGAGAGAGGGCTGCATTATGTGTTTCTGCTCTTCAGGAGAAAAAACAAAACAAGAAAGAGTAAAAATAACAGAGAGAAATTGTTCATCTCTGTCTGTACACGTCAAGATACTGTATGTTAGTACAGGCTCAAGATTGCATGTGTGACTAACTTTGACCAAAAGCAAGCTATATTTTACAGTACTGGATATTTTTATCCTTGTACCATGCAGTGTGTTATAGAGGATGTGTGTGCATGAGTGCTTTGTGTGGATTTCCACACACATAATCTGAAGTTTCAAGGTCTTACCAAACAGTTTAGAGTTTGCTATGAATAAATGGCAAGCAATTAGAGATCACAACCAAAGTCTCTTTGAGTCAAATCAGTCTACTTGTTGTTCGCCTTTATATTGATTATTTGTATGTGACTGGCATACATGTACTGCTTGTATCTACTGGAATGGCGAAAAACCTCAAGATTACAACAATATAATAAATGTTGCTTCTTTTACTCAAATTACTTTAAAAGCCTCTAAAAGCCTGTCTTTGCAGAGCTGTTGCACAGCAGAATTTAAATTTGTTTGATATTTGGTGAAGTTGGCATCACTGATTTTGTTATTTCCCTGTTTAATACAATTAAACTGCTTTGAAACAATCTCTATTGCATAAAGTGCTATATAAATAAAGCTGACTTAACTTAAAAACTGTATGCACGTTCTTTGTCAAAACTGCATTAGGATATATTACCTAAACTATGGGATTTCTATTCCTAAAGCCACCACAGAAAGTGGTTCATATTCTGTTCATTAATATGCAGACACCTCTGTAAAAATGTTTTAAAAAAGAGCTCTGTGTGTGTGTGTTTGAGAAAAGTGCCGAGTTATGTAACCTGATCTGCATTGGTGTTACAGAGGAACTCACTGACCCAGAGTACAGTAATGCATATATTCAGTCTACACCTTATCAGCCTGCTGCACATAACTAACCACAGGAATCACAGTAAATCTTCAAATGCTAAAAATATTCTCAAACTCCATTTGTACAATAGTAGGTGTTCACTTCACACCTATAATAACTAGAAAATAAGAAAAAGAGAGGAGGGCACACACACTGTAATAAGAGCTTACACAGCTGGGTCTGTGCCAAGAGCGATGGAGAGAGAGAGAGGGAGAGAGAGAGAGAGAGAGAGAGAGAGAGAGGGAGTGAGAGATGGGGTGTGGGGTGGAGTTGAGTGCTTTGATCTAATCTACTGTATCTCATCAACGCACTCTCCACTTCAAGCTTTAACACTCCTCCTCGTGTTATTGTTTTCAGATGGATCAACATACATACAGAGGATTATGGTAATGTCTGTGTATTTATGTACTGTAATAGAAAAACTGGAATCTTACAATAGCAGAAATTGATTCCAAGGGGAAAGCTCCCATTAGAGAGAGTGGCTAATATAACGAAACAATTATGAGCAAAGGCTTCTTGGGAAAAAGCAAACAACTAGAAACATAATGATTCAACTGTTTTCCAGTTATCGCGCTCTGATTGAACGTAGTTTTAGTTAAGCTTTATTCTGTTAGAGCTATAGTCTAATGGACAGTGATCGAAAATCACTTCGGGCAACCCAAGTTTGAGTTCCCAACTTTAGGTCTCTTCACAATGCTGTTCTCCCTCTCTCTTTTGCTAGTGCTAATTATGTTTCCTCAATCCGTCCAGTAAAGGAAAATGAAGTATGGCTGACGTATACTTTGGGTTTTAACCAATCACATGAATTTGTCACCTGTAACCTGAGTGTTCAGGAAACCTGTTTGAATACAGTATTATAGTATATAACACATACAGAATATCAATATTCCGCTCTATGAATGTACATTCCGTTGACTTCCCATGCGAACGCTCCACTTGTGTACCGCTCACGCTCATCGGAAAAGCAAAGTCCGCTCAAATAACGTGCCGACAGGAAATTTCTATGTAGTACACTTGTTCCTGTTTGCAATAGCGCTACTGTTCTGTAACATGGTGTAGTGCATCTGTACTGGACAACACTGGTCAAATGATGCTACCCTCTATGCTCTGCTCATATGCTCTGACAATAATAGCTTTGTAGGATTATACATTATTTGGACAATTAAACAAAAAAATCGAATCGCATAGAACTGAAAAAAAATTATATATTGATATTTGATATTAATATATTTTCTGTCCAATTTTATTGTTTTACTTTCAATAAAAGTGTGGTTATTTTATTGGCTTAAGTTAAATTAAGAAGTCTTACAAAATGATTTTCTATTATTTAATAAAATAATAAATAATTATTACAAAGCATTTTCAGTTTCGGTTTTTGGCCAAGTGCATCCAGAATTTTCGGTTTTCGGCCCAGAATTTTCATTTCAGTGCATCCCTAGATATAGTATATATATACATACTATATGAACATACTAACATACTGTACTAAATATACAGAATACTGGTGTTAATCAAAAGTCCAAATCTGAAGGTAAAAAAGGCTTTGTAAAGAGACAAAATTATGTTTATATTAACCTCAAAATAATGTCAATTACTGGGGTTAGGGTTAATATAGTGTTATTTTAATTTAAGAACAATACAGGTCAACAGGAAGTCCCCTTTTTGGTTGCTAATTACATATGTGCGCTTTTGTTCTGGAGGGGAGTGTGTGGGGCCGCTGGTTTGGGGTCAGTGCATGAAGGGGGTAACTGAGGGGAACTTTGCCTATGTGATACTCTGTGCATAGCTCTAAACACACACACACACACACACACACACACACACACACACACACACAGTATGGCTATACCATCATATTCCCACGAGAAACTAAACACAAGCACACACGTTTACAGAGACACATACAAATGCCGAGCCAAAACAATTCTCCACATCACACACACACACACTTACACACAGCATCAGAGCTCTACACACCAAAGAGCAACATGAAATATTCAGTGAATTTTTTAACATGTGCTCTATTCCCCCAGCACGTGTAGAAGTGCAAAAAACGAGAGAGAGACAGGAAGGAGGAAACGGGAGGGGGAGATGGAGTCAATGAGTGCAATGGGAGAGCAAGAGCGAGAGAGAGAAAACCCAGCTGACTCTTTTCCAAGTAACTCCCCCTAGCAACAGCCCTCGCTCAGTCTGTGCCCTATTGGCCGGCTGACAGCCCGCATCACAATCCCATGCAGGACAATCAGCCAATGAGATGTCGTAATGGGCCTGAGCTGTAGGGAGAGCTAAGCTTTTTGGATTCTAGGTGCACCATGGCAACAGAAGCCTGGCCCTGACTTAAAGGTACCTTGCAAAAACACACAAACAAACCAAAACATACGGCTAGCAGTGGACACAGGGACCGTTGCTTCTTTAAGTCTGCCTGATCTACAGCAGACCTGCACACAAATCACAGAAAACACAAACAGATATAGTGACAGCCCCAAAAACTATGTGGATACCTAAGCTGCACTTGGATAACAACATATCAAATCAAGTGGTGTTTGCACATATGATGCTAGATCTTTTCTCAGAACTTCACTTTTTCTGAGCCATTTCTTTTCACTGACTATGAAATAACTTGTCCCATGATTTTAACTAGGGTGACCATGCATGCCATTTTCCGGGGACACTTTCTGGCCAGAATTTCTATATGCACGTATGGTCCCCTTATTTTTAAAGGGGTCATATGATGTTGCTAAAAAGAACATTATTTTGTGTATTTGGTGTAATGAAATGTGTTTATGCAGTTTAAGGTTCAAAAACACCTTATTTTCCACATCCTGTACATTATTGTTTCTCCTCTATCTCCTCTAGTATGCCCCGCCGCCTTTCTGAAACGCGTCGATTTTTACAAAGCTCATCGGTCTGAAAAGTGAGGTGTGCTGTGATTGGCCAGCTATCCAGTGCGTTGTGATTGGCTGAAAACCTCAAGCGTGAGACGGAAATGTTACGGCCCTCACCATACTGTGATGCCCTGTCAGGCCGGAGCGATGATTCAAAAACATTAAAAACAAAAATTTGTTGCATCCAGTGGGGACATAATTACGGATTATAATGATTTATACTGTCTTTTTACGCATTGCGTTGCATCACGCTGCGTAAACATAAAACTATATCTGCATTTATGATCGGAGAAATGACAAACAACAAGCGCTACTCTGCACTGCTCAAAACTCACGTTTGAATCGTCAGTGGCAAATCCTTTAAATGAAAACGTACTTCCAGTCTGTGAGTCAGAACAGCCGGCATTGTAGTCTACTCTCCCAGGAAACAGTCATCATCCTCCATAAATGTGTTGCACACATCTGAATATTTGGGTTGAAGTGTTCTGGAACAGTGTTGTAAATACAACTTAACCACTGATTTCTAGTCGTGTCCTCTTTTGGAAGACCAAACAAAGTAGTTTCCCTTTCACAACGAAACACACAGCATCTCCACAACATGGCGGCAGCAATAATACTACAGCGAGAATAAAAGTTACGCCTTCTTTTTTTGCGTGAATATTTGGGCGGCGTTATGCAGATATTCCCACATCGTGACGTAGACATGTTTGGGGGCGTGTTAGAACGAGACGTTTTTTAGGTAGGCGTGGTTGACGCTGAACTTTTATAAAGAAAGATCTCTTTGTTTTTGAGACTTTAGTCTTTGCAACTTGAGGGGTCTTATCTATGCACAATCAGCTTGTAACACTCCAAAGAGAAAGGAAAACTTGAAATCGCATCATATGACCCCTTTAACTTGACTCCCATTAGGGCTTTTTTCATTTAAAAAAGGGAAAAATTATTTTAACAGGTTTCCTACACTTTTTGACTAATGAATATTGAATATTCATGACTTTACTAGCTGGTTTTTAATTACTAGGTGTAGGAATAAATTAGGGCTGCAAAACATTCAAAATAAAAGTTTATGTTTACATAATATATATGTGTGTACAGTGTATATTTATTATGCATATATAAAAACACACACATACATGTATATATTAAGAAAAGATGCTATATTTATATTAAAATAATTAATAACTTATATACAAGTATAATATATATTTACATACGTTTTTTAAAAACGTATACATAAGTGTGTGTATTATATATACTAAACTAAATATACAGATACGCACACATATAGTATGTACACTAAACTTTTCTGAATGCGATTTAATCGTGATTCAAACCTTTGCGCCCTTAATAAAATACACACACAAATATATTATTTATATTCTATCTTTATATATTTATTACAATTTTAATAAATATAATATAACTAGCAAACAAATCTCAAAGAAGAAACTACAGCAATTAACATTAATTCAAAATAAGTTTTTATATACTGTACAGTGGCATATATTAGAATAATAGTGATAGCTGAATGTTTTTTAATCTTTCAGTCTATATATATAACCACATACAGACACGTTACAGCTCATAATGTCATCAACATGCTGAAATATTGCATCATAAAGAGTTGAATCATGGCATTCTCAACAACAACAACAACAACAACAACATCATCAAACTCCAAAACTAACTCCACCAATCCAGGCTGTTCACTGATCTCATCACATCCAATCATGTCCTGCATTAGCACTATAGAACACACACTGACAAAACAAACACAAGAAATAGGGAGGATCTTCACTGGAAAACAAAGACACTGTGACAATCTCTTTTAAAGGTTTTATGGAGCATAAGCCTGTTACAGACTCTTATCAGGAGAAACACGCAGAGGAACAGAAAAAACAGACAGCGAGAGAGAAGAGAACACGCAGTCACACGTAAATATGGTGCGATTGCATCTGTGCTCTTTGTTCTTATCCTGAAGAGTCTGTCTCAATATTCCTCCAGTTCTCTACAGTGAGAACAAAGCTACTGTAGAACAGACATTCACAACGCAGTGTGAGTGCTTACGCTCGCTGAAGTGATCCATCTGTCATTCAACACACTGCTCACACAATGTGGAGAGGCACGCACTCAAGAGTCTGTCTGTGTGTTTTAATGGGGTATGGCCTTCAAAATTAACAACAGGTAATTAAAGATATGCCAGAACTGTCCTGTGAGCTTTGGGCTTCTGGCGGACTCCCATAACAACTGGCTAATTAAACCCAACATTAATTATGTTCTCAATTTACAGTTAAATCATGCATAGTCACTTATAGACTTTGTGGGCACTTTAGTCAAATTCGTCAGAATTACATATCAGACCAGATATATATATATTTACACAACAGTTCGTTCTGGTTCTCAAATCTGATTGGTTGAGAACCGTGAGATATTGTACTGGTATCGCTACAGGAACACCCTTTCACAATTTTGTATCACTCCGCTTGTTCTAGCCGGGTCTATGTTTTTTTTTAAATTATTCACTGAGCTAATCGTAGAGTACGTTAGTTAATATAAGAAGAAACATCTAGCTTCGCGGTTGTGTTTCTCTCTCCTCCCTCATTTTGGATCACGTCTTGGCCGCATTGTTTCTCTCTATAACTTCATTATTTTTCTCACTAATACCCTAACGAAGCAGCACCTGTCCCTTGATACAATTCTAAAAAGTGACGTATGTTAACTGTTAACTTTGACTTTGAATCCGTGGCGGAGGAAGTAGTTCCGCACACAAGATGGTTTTATAGGCACTCCGATGTTTCTTGTTTAATTACACACATTCCGTCGAACTGTTGTATAAACGCAGTATCACTCTCGTACCACCCGACCGATACCGGCTCTATATCAGCGGCTGTTTGCCTCCGGCCTAATACAGCCATGCTGAGATAGAGCTTTCGCTCTCGTACTCGAGTGATATTGCTCATATGTACAGGTGCATCTCAATAAATTAGAATGTCGTGGAAAAGTTCATTTATTTCAGTAATTCAACTTAAATTGTGAAACTTGTGTATTAAATATATTCCATGCACACAGACTGAAGTAGTTTAAGTCTTTGGTTTGTTTAATTGTGATGATTTTGGCTCACATTTAACAAAAACCACCAATTCACTCCTCTCAACAAAGTAGAATACTTCATAAGACCAATAAAAAACACATTTTTAGTGAATTGTTGGCCTTCTGGAAAGTATGTTCATTTACTGTACATGTACTCAATACTTGGTAGGGGCTCCTTTTGCTTTAATTACTGCCTCAATTCGGCGTGGCATGGAGGTGATCAGTTTGTGGCACTGCTGAGGTGGTATGGAGCCCAGGTTTCTTTGACAGTGGCCTTCAAGCTCATCTGCATTTTTTGGTCTCTTTTCTCATTTTCCTCTTGACAATACCACATAGATTTTTTATGGGGTTCAGGTCTGGTGAGTTTGCGGTTCAGTCAAGCACACCAACACCATGGTATTTTAACCAACTTTTGGTGCTTTTGGCAGTGTGGGCAGGTGCCAAATCCTGCTGGAAAATGAAATCAGCATCTTCAAAAAGCTGGTCAGCAGAAGGAAGCATGAAGTGCTCCAAAATGTCTTGGTAAACGGGTGCAGTGACGTTGGTTTTCAAAAAACACAATGGACCAACACCAGCAGATGACATTGCACCCCAAATCATCACTTACTGTGGAAACTTAACACTGGACTTCAAGCAGCTTGGGCTATGAGCTTCTCCAGCCTTCCTCCAGACTTTAGGACCTTGGTTTCCAAATGAAATACCAAACTTGCTCTCATCTGAAAAGAGGACTTTGGACCACTGGGCAATATTCCAGTTCTTTTTCTCCTTAGCCCAGGTAAGACGCCTCTGATGTTGTCTGTGGTTCAGGAGTGGCTTAACAAGAGGAATACGACAACTGTAGCCAAATTCCTTGACACGTCTGTGTGTGGTGGCTCTTGATGCCTTGACCCCAGCCTCAGTCCATTCCTTGTGAAGTTCAAATTCTTGAATCGATTTTGCTTGATAATTCTCATAAGGCTGCGGTTCTCTTGGTTGGTTGTGCATCTTTTTCTTCCACACTTTTTTCCTTCTACTCAACTTTCTGTTAACATGTTTGGTTACAGCACTCTGTGAACAGCCAGCTTCCTTGGCAATGAATGTTTGTGGCTTCCCTCCTTGTGAAGGGTGTCAATGATTGTGTTCTGGACAACTGTCAGATCAGCAGTCTTCCCCATGATTGTGTAGCCTAGTGAACCAAACTGAGAGACCATTTTGAAGGCTCAGGAAACCTTTGCAGGTGTTTTGAGTTGATTAGCTGATTGGTTTGCATGTCACCATATTCTAATTTGTTTGAGATAGTGAATTGGTGGGTTTTTGTTCAATTTGAGCCAAAATCATCACAGTTAAAAGAACCAAAGACTTCAACTACTTCAGTCTGTGTGCATTGAATTATTTAATACACGAGTTTCACAATTTTGAGTTGAATTACTGCAATAAATGAACTTTTCCACAACATTCTAATTTTTTTTAGATGCACCTGTATGTATATATATATATATTGTATATATATATATATAAATGACTGTACTGTGATTTAAAATTCCTTTTAACACAAACACTTCATTATGAATGAAAAGGTATTAAAATGTGAGTGCAAGTATGACAGAAAGAGAAGCAGATGTGTGAGGAGTAGATCTCACTATTCAAGATGTGATACTAGAGGCTATTTTTACACCCCGCTCTATCTGATACTCAATCTGTTTTAGAACAGAATAAAGAGAAGAGAATCGAGAAATGACTGAATGACTTTGAAACAAACCTCCTATTGCAGATTTTCATTTGAATCAAATCAATTCAAGTTAAATAGCTGGTATGTTTTAATATTTTTATACGTTTTTTTGTTGTGACAATCTAATTATGTTCCAGGACATCGTACATGCTGATCCGGAACAGAACATCAGCATGAGTCTAAGCTCACACTAGCAATGAATGACTCATCCAGAATGAGTCAAGTCACTAGTAACTATGATAATGTCAATGTCGAGTCTCAAGTATTCTAATGTTGGCCGTGTCGAGTCACAGGTCTTCCAAATCGGGACTCGTTTCTGACTTGAGTCCAAGTCACGAGTCCTGAGTTCACGTCTCGGCCTCCCACCATCGCCCGAATAGCCGTCCCACATACACACATGGCATTAGATGGCTTATTATCACAGTGACGTGGAGTTGACACAAGCACCCTGCTGTTCAGTTATTCAGCTCACAGTCTGAAGAGAGGTTAATGAGTTCTTAGAGAGAGAGACTGAGACTAGTTTTGTGCCTCGAGTGCAAGCAAAACAAACTCAGAACAGACTGCATACAATTCACACAACCCACACAAAGAATTAAAAAAGATTCACTCCAATTCGTCATTGAGCTGCACTGTCAAACTTTCCTAGCTATTAGGTGCACACAAGGGGTTTCATTTATAAAATGTTGCGTATAAACCGTCCTAAATTTGTTCTAAGATAATTTCTCAAAAGTGCCTAAGTGCGATTCAGAGAAAACGAGCGTGCGCACAAAAAAAAGTGCGTACACCTCTCTTCCAGATGTGACGTTTATAAATCACAAATGATCTTGAAATTGTGCGCAGCTGACTGGTGTCAGATCCCCGCGGGATGCTTTTTATTTAATAATGTGTAATTATTCTGTGGACAAACAGTGTTTTTTCTATTGACTATTATCAAAATGACTACTTCTAGAAACAACAGAAATAATAATAATAATAGTAATTATAAAACAATTAGGTTTCCAAAAGTAAGAATAAACTACGAATTCAAGTAAAATTTTCAGTCATGTTATAAAAAGGGAGGCATCCTACTTTTAAAATCACTTGCTATGACAACTAATAAAACGTTTAGTACCACGAAATTCTTGAAAAACTTTGAAAAACATTACTGAAAGAAAAATCGGACGTTTCATATCATAATAAAATTAATTATTACACGATTATGGTCTCCGGTCAGAAAAAACCTGCATGTGATTTGGCATTTCTTTATATTTACACAGTTTACTAATGCTGCTCAAATGTGTCAGAGATGCGTTTATGCATTTTTTTCAATTTTACGCATTAGTAGTAGGCTAAAACGAGACTTCGCAAGTTCTCTTGTAAAATAAAATAATAAAAAAAAACAACATGGAATAAACTGTGTACAGAAAGCGAGTAAAGAACTCACAACATTAGGCTAAAAAGGTCCGTTTAATCTCGCCAAAACTCCCGTTAATAAAAAAACTGACTACACTGCACAATTAATCTCTTGCACTGCATCTTTGTTTATGATTAATTTGTTGCTTGCACGTACACCGATTTTATTATTATTGCAGCTTAGATGTTCAAATAGCTGCAGTACTCTGACTTTGCTGCAAGGCTCAGACCCTGAAGTGACGGTAAGTACTTTTCCACGTCAAAGACCGTTTTTATAAATATGAACGTTGCCGTGGATTTTAGCGTACGCACACTCTAAGATCAAATCTGTGCGTACGCACATTTTATAAATGAGGCCCAAGGAGCGCTGTGTACTAGCTGTACAGTATGTCTGCCTGATACTGTGTGAGGGACAATGGGTAACTGTCTTTTTACTCTCAAAAAAAAAAAAAAGACATATTCATCCTTCAACAATTTTTTCTTTGAAAAAACATCAGTGCTTGATAATAAGAATTTTAAAGGATTTAATAAGCCTGGTCAGTCGTGCTTTTTTTACTTGCCACTTGTGACATTTTACCTGGGCTTCACTGCAAAAAATAAAAAAATAAATCCATTTAAATTTTAAATGTAATATTTTATTTACATGTATAGTTCTACATTTTTAAATTTAGAATTTTAAATGTATATGTTTACAATTTATTTAATATTTATTTATTTTTAAATACTATAAAATATTATTTCTATACATTTAACACATACAGTTATTATAAATATTACAGGAACTCCAATCATTTTTCTTTTAAATTATGGTATACACCTCCATTTAAAATTGGAAAAAAGAATGAAGAATTACTTAATAAGTTTAATTCACTTAAATTGATTAAAAGTGACACAACAGATTTAATTTTACAAAAGATTTCAATTTTAAATATAAATGCTGTTCTTTTGACATTTCTATTCATAAAAAAATCTTTAAAAAATGTATCACAGTTTCCACAAACTATTAAGCAGTATGATTTTAACATTGATAATCCAATAAAGTTTTTTGAGCACCCATCAGCATAGTAGACTGATTTCCTGGAGGTCATTGACACTGAAGACGGGAGTATGGCTGAGAAAATTCCAGCGTTGCCACCCACAGAATACATGTATTTACAATATATAAATATTTATTACTTTATATTGCAATAATCTTTCCCAATTTTACTACTTCTACGTTATTTTTGTTCAAATAATGCAGCCTGAGAGGAGACTTTTTCTCCCCCCCAAAAAAATCTGACCTCAAAATTTTGAATGATAGTGTACATCAAACACCACTCACATTTTCTGAAGAAGATATAAAAATCTAGTAAATATATGAACTGTTTACAGCTATTCAGCTGCTTGCTTTCGCAACCCAAATGTGCGGTAGTTTGTCATGCCTGAAATGAACTGTGATGTGTGTGTGTGTGTGGTGGGGGGGGGGTGGGGGGGCATACAACCGAAGAAGAGACAGAGGGAGGGAAGTGGACAGGCTATGATTGATTTCCTGTGAGCAGCATCTGGGTAATGTCTGTTTGTGTCGGGGTTAAGCAGGGGACATGTGTATGTGTGCAGCGTTCACTGTGAGGCTTCGGTTCTTGCGCAGTCAAATTCTGCCAGTGTTCTTGATAAACTGCATGGCAGCATCGGGGTAAATTACAGTGGCGTGTTTTAACGTGATCACAAAGCAGTCAGTCTCTCCTGCCTCTTCTAAGTGCTCGGTCTCTCTCTCTGTCTTTCTCCCCGTTAGGGCCTCTTGAACACAAAGGCCTGGAACACAAAGAGCTGAGAGCAGTGACTGCGTGTGGGGTGGGGGTGGGCTTTGATTAGCTCCTTTCATTCAAAAGAGGTGGAGGGCGAGAAGAAGGTTTTGATTCTTACATCTCCTCAGTGAACGTGGGGAACGTGATGATGATGATGATGAGGTGAACTTGTTAAAGGAATTCTTCACCCAAAAGTGAAAATCATCAACATTAACTAGAAAACATAACAAAAAGTAAAGTATCATAACTAAATATTTCACTAAGAGACCATTTCTTTCCATTTTTTGCCATTGGTCAAGTAGACACCGACAGTGGTATTTTAACCCTCAGGTTACAGATGCTCCCTCTGTCTCTGTCCCTTCATCCCCGCCGGGACTCCTGCACCTGTGCTCCTCTCCCCTCTCATCCTTCTCATGGTTAGCTGGGCCTCAGGCATACATCACTTCCTCTGTACAGAAACATTCACACACAGACCCCGAAGCCCCTCAGGACACACAGAACATATACGCACAGGAAACATTTGTGTTACCTGTCAGACTGAACACACACACACACACACACACACACACACACAGATTCCATCCATACAAAAAGTCAAACTTACATAAATGATGAAGTCTCCTCCCTGCCGGTCATCTCTGCAGCTTATTCATGCTTCTCATCATCAAGTCTCACACACTCGTCCTCTTCAATATCACCGGTATGAGTCCTCATCACACAACACACACACACCACACACACACACACACACACACACACACACACGCCGCTTCAGCAGGTGGGTGCATGTGTGACGTCAGCCCATTCATTCTTCTCAGAGTGACATCATGTTCTTTTCTCCTCGCTGTGAGGAGGTGTGTACAGGATATCTACCCACACTACTTCCTACAGCTGACTCAGCTAATATTGCTGTTTTTTATTCGTTTCTTTTCCTTCCTTCCTCTCTATCCTTCTGTCAAGACCATACAATTAAGTCAGCTATTGATGGGCAAGACATAAAATATGCCTAACTTGACATGTTTGAATGTATTAGCAAGTGACCATCTATCTATCTATCTATCTATCATTATACTTGTCCACTTTTCCATCCATCTATCTATTTAAAAACACAACAGATGCTCACACATTTAAAAAACAAGGCTGGATATTAAAGTGGAGTAAAATAATGAATGAAGAAGGTTAAAAGAAGAAGTGCTTTATAGTGACTCTGTCCTGCTCCATCTGATATCCAGCCTTGAGAAGAGTTATGCGTCACTCAAGATATTCAAGGAGAGAGTCATGTGCGTGTGTTCAAAGGTGACACTGTGAGGACAGTGCAGAGATGGCAGGTGATTGACAGTGTTGTTGTGGTGATTGATACAATGTCCTGATAGCAACATGACACCATACGTTTACCAGAAACATTGCAATAACTCTCTCACACAATCTAATTCACTTCACCCTGCTCTACGGCCCAGTTCACAAACAACAGCTTCCTGTCTAATCCACAGACGACACATTCGTCTCTCCGTTCCTGAAGGACACACTTTCTCAGTGCCTCCCATTTCACACAGCTCCTCATACTGGCTTATTGAAACTCTACAATGTTCTCTCAGATAATATACTGACACAAACATTATGAACCACAAGGCATTCTCTTTGGCCACATACACGCTACTTTTAGCAAAATGCAGTTGTCTTCTATAAATCAATTTTATTTAAAGCACTGAAACACATTTACTTAATTTGCCTTTGACTTTTAATTTTGGTTACATATATCTTTTTTGTTGCTTAAAAGAGGATGAATTATGTATATGTACAGTATATATGTATTAGAGCTGCTCGATTATGACAAAAATCATAATCACGATTATTTTGGTCAATGTTGTCATCACAATTATTTAAAATGATTATTAGTGGGCCATATGACCAAAACTTTATATGAAAGATTTATTTAAAGATAGTGATATATATCAAATACATATTTTCTGTAAATAAGGTTGCTATGACATCTACATTATAGAGACCAGCGAAATGTCACAATTCTCAAGACCACAGCAGAATACCAGAGTAACTAATATAAGTTAAAAAAAAACAAATAAAAAAAACAAAGGGGGGGTCCCTCAATTATTGCAAATATTTAAACTGTAATAAAAAAAGCAAAGGATTACAATAAAATAAAAAGTATACAAATGAAACAAACTGTGCTTTAAGTTTTTTTAATGCAAGTCTAAAGTATTCAGTTAACGGCCTACTAGAGAAATTGAATAACCTAATGAAAAATAAAACAGCATAGTCTTCACTGTAAGAATTAAACTCCCTTTCTTTCTCTTAAAGGGGTCATATGATGCGAATTCAATTTTTCCTTTCTCTTTGAAGTGTTACGAGCTTTTGGTGCATAAAGAAGATCTGTAAAAGACTAAAGTCTCAAATCCAAAGCGATATTCATTATAAAAGTTAAGAGTCAACCACACCAACCTAAAACAGCTTTTTCTAACACGCCCCCACATATCTACCTATGTGGGAAGATTTGCATAACGCCGCCCAAATGGTTCACGCAAAGAAAGAAGGCGTAACTTTAATTCTAGCTGTAGTATTGTTGTTGCTGCCGCCATGACGTGAAGGCGTTGTGTGTTTCGTTGTAAAAGTGAAACTACTTTGTTTGGCCCTCCAAAAGAGGACATAATCGCTTCGTCATCTGAGCTGATCCGTGCTGGTTGCTGAGGAAATATATCAACTTAGTGCTGTGGATCGCCGGATCGGCTCTCACCGTGGACGAAGCAGAGTCCAGCCCGGGGTCATCACATGTGGTTGCGCAAGCCTCCGTCGTCGAATCCGCCGGCCCTCCGCACCGGTCTTAATCCCGCCGCCGCTGCTCACTCAAGCCCGCCGTTTGTGACGCTTTTGAAAGCGAAACTACTTTGTTTGGCTTCCAAGAGGACACGACTAGAAATCAGTGGTTTAAGTTGTATTTACAACACTGTTCCAGAGCCGTTCAACCCAAATATTCAGATGTGTGCAGCGCATTTTATGGAGGACTGTTTCCTGATCCTGGTAGAGTAGACTACAATGCCGGCTGTTATGACTCACAGACTTTAAGTACGTTTTTTTAATTTAAAGAATTTGCCACTGATGATTCAAATGCGAGTTTTGTGCAGTGTAGAGTAGCGCTTGTTGTTTCTCTGATCAAAAATGCAGACATTGTTTTATGTTTATGTGGCGCGATGCAACGTAACACGTAAAAAGACAGTATAACTCATTATAATCCGTAAATATGTCCCCACTGAATGCAACAAATGCCTCTTTTAGAATGGGTTTTCATGTTTTTGAATCATAGCTCCGCCTGACAGGGCATCATCACAGTATGGTGAGGGGCGTAACATTTCCGTCACACGCTTGAGGTATTCGGCCAATCACAACGCACTGGATAGCTGGCCAATCACAGCACACCTCGCTTTTTCAGAAAGAAAAAAAATGTAAATCGTGTTTCAGACAGGCGGGGCATAGAGGAGAAACAATAACTTACAGTATGTGGAAAAAAATGTTTTTTTTTTTACCTTAAACCACAAACACATTTCATTACACAAATACAAATACACAAAATAATGTTCTTTTAAGCACCATCATATGACCCCTTTAAAGCTACAAAAGTCCTTCAGTCAAGAGCAGTGAGTGATTTTGAATGTGTCTTTTGTTGTTTGATTAATATTAAGCACAGTTGGCAGCAGGAATATAGCCTGCTGTAACTTTAAGAGCCGCACTGATCCAATTTACTGTTACACAAGTATTTTCATTCCTAACTCTTTACATTCATTTATTACATAACCGACGAGGGTTTACGACGTGAATAATCACTAAGCGCCGCATTTTTACACATTTTTGTGTGTATTTGACCATTTATGCGCAAAATATGCTTTACATGTCCGTGTTGTGTTTCCGTCTCCGAGCGCATCCCAGTAATCTCGGGAACGCAAGTTCTTTCACAGCTTATTAAAAAGCATAAATCATCTAATCACTTAAATAAATCAACACGGCCCATTTTGCAAAAGTCTCGTGACAGGATTTTACGATTATGGAGGACGAAGAGACCACTGGAAAGGGGCGATGGGGCGCAATAATCGTTTTATCTCGATTACTGTATTTTCATAATCGTTGGAGATCGAAATCGAAACTGAATTTGATTAATTGCACAGCCCTAATATATATATAAATTAAAACAGAATAAAGTTTGGAATTCTGTTGGGGGGAGGGGGGGGATTAGGCACATTTTATTTAAAAAAAAATAGTAAAACAAATCCAAACAAAAATCTTACATACAAATAATTTAAATGAACACGTTAACTAAAAAAAAAACATGAGATTACTTATATAATGTATGCCTATGTTTTCTGAGGTAAACCAGGGCTGTACGATAACTTTTTTCACATAGCACTGGTGCTACAGAGGTTGAAAGTTTTGTAGCACAGGCCAAAACGTTGTAGCACAAGTATAAAATGTCTGTTATCATGTCTGAAAACAAACAAGTAATGGAGTTCATCACTTAAACAGACACCGATGTTCCATACGGAGTACAAAAAATACAAACCATCACAAAAAATTGTTTTTAGACTAAAGTTTTCTTAATTTGCTAAAAATGGGGTGCAGAAACATAACACCTTTTACACCTTAAGAAAATATAAAATAAAAACAATGGCAGACATTTAGGACAAAGTGAGCAAAGATAAAAATCTTTGTCATTATTTTATCTTTGTTATTAGAAAACAAGAACAAAGATATACATTACAAATACACATAATATACAAATAAAACAAAGTGTTTTTTTTTTAGGTGCAGTATTTAACAGTAACATTCAAGAAATTGAATGAACAAATATTAAAATAAAACACTACATCAATTATACTTTATTTTAAAGCAACTGACTGATGATAAGTTCATGCTGGGCCCCGCCCTGTCCGAGGAACCAGCAAACTCGTCCGGGAACCTCAGGCGGTGCAATGTGCTAGAGGAATGAGAGGCCCGCGGAGACGTACTCGACGGGGAAGCTCTCACCGTGATCCTCTGATCTCCCTGACCATGAACCGAAGTAGCCCTCCGAGAACCGGAGGTGCTAGAACGGGGCATGGCAAGGGGGATAATGAGGAGGTATCTAGACCGCAACGTCGCGATGGTCATGTTCCCGCACTGAGAACATGACTCATCCATGAGCGCTGCTTCAGCGTGCTGTAAGCCCAAGCACGAGACACAGAGATCATGACCGTCAGATGAAGCCAGGAAGCGACCACATCCAGAAACGCACGAGCGGGAAGCCATCTTTAAAAGACGCCCGTCGCTCGTGAAGCTCTTTTAAAAATAGCTCTTTTAGAATTTTTGGAAACTCTCTTTTAGAGAGAGCGCTGAAGCGCCCAGGGGAGGTCGCGGCGAGACTGCAGAATGGAAGCTGCAGCACGCCGAAGATGAGCAGCACTGAATGTAACACCAACGCTAGGCTGTTTCTTTGCAGACACTCGCGGAGATTCGTCCTAGTAGAAGGCTCGGCTCCGAAGCGAAAAGCTGATGTGCTTTTGCACGCGCTCTCCTTTTATACCCACACTGCGGGGCGGGGTGCGCGTAGCGAAACACGCACGCCAACTGTCATTAGCTTGTTTAGTTTACACACGAAGGTGATTGGGCTCTCGGGCGAGATCCCAATTCGTCAGTCACGACTGACGTAACGTTGAACATGACTGACTGAAAGGGAACTCTACTGCTGAGCTAACACTGATGTGAATGCAGGTAGCACGATCAACGATGTCTTCAAAACAAGATTGTGGAGACATTTTAATCGTCCACGATCAAAAATCGTCATATGGCACACCCCTAACTACCAAGTATAATCAATCTCACACACACAAACAAGCACAACGAAATCACGTCACACTATTAAGCGACAGTGTTATGAACATGCAAAACTGTATCGCACGCGTGCTACAGTGGTAAATTTATTCATCGCACAGACCAGTATTTTCATAGCACGTGCTATCATATATGTCATACCATTTAAATATGCCTCCTACCCATGTTCTGCATGTCTCTGTGTGAATGAATGATTCAGACGTGCAGTTTTGTTTACTACACTGAAGAATGCGTGATGCTCGCTGTGTTTTCAGCCTCTGCCGCCTCAATATATGAGCACATGATCACATGAACATAATCTCTAGAACTGCTCAGAGTCACTTCATGAGCATTTTACAGTTTCTTTTAACATGTCACATAACCAGAGAAACGTAATGTCTTCACAATAACCCGTCAAAATAAATGTTTGTTTCACTTGAAGAAACTGTGACAGAAATATTACTTTATGTAATGATAGTACTACTACTAATACAATTATTATTAAAACATCATTTTTAATATGTCCCAAAAAAATAGAATGGAAAAATGGAAATTGGGAAAAAATAAGACGGATTTCATAGGGCCCTACTAATTTAATGGCTGTTTTTTGGCCAGATTAAGCCCCAGCATGAACCAAATTCAGGCCCTAGTGCTAATAGTCAAAACATTGGCTTTGTGAGGCTAACAGTCTTTGCCTGGAGAGAGTGACAGGACAGACTATCCTGTTTCAGAACAGAGTTTGTGAGAGCTGCTGATATTCACAAATAATTCCACATACTGTTAGAAAAGAAACTGCTAATAAAAATGCTGGTACTCTGTACTAGTTAGTACCAACCCACTTCCAGCACTAGTTTCTACATTTACATTTAGTCACTTAGCAGACGCTTTATCCAAAAGCGACTTACAAATGAGTACAACGGAAGCAATCAAACTCAACAAAAGAGCAACGATATGCAAGTGCTATAACAAGTCTCAGTTAGCTTAACGCAGTACACGTAGCAAGGTTTTTTTTAATCATATAATAAATAAAAAAAAAAAACCCGATAGAATAGAAAAAGAATAGAGCAAGCTAGAGGCCTTTTTAATAAATACATCGTTTTATTTTTATAACAATAAAGAACACAAATAGATCGAATACAAAAGATTAAACGCTAGTTTTTTACTAAAAAAGAAAAAGAAACAAGGCAGTAATAAGACTGCAAGTCCAAAGGGACAAGTAACAAAAATTTTTTTTAAAGAATAGAATTAGAATAGAGAGTGCTAGAGTTAGAGGGTCAAATAAAGATGGAAGAGATGTGTTTTTAGCCGATTCTTGAAGATGGTTAAGGACTCAGCTGCTGGGATTGAGTTGGGCAGGTCATTCCACCAGGAGGGAACAGTTAATGTAAAAGTCCGTGAAAGTGATTTTGTGCTTTTTTTGGGATGGCACAATAAAGCGACGTTTACTTGCAGAACACAAGCTTCTAGAGGACATAACTCTGAAGTAATGAATTTAGGTAAGTGGGTGCAGAGCCAGTGTGGTTTTGTAGACAAACATTAATGCTTTGAATTGTATGCGAGCAGCTACTGGTAGCCAGTGCAAATTAATGAACAGAGGTGTGACATGCAGAACAAGGCAACTGTGACGTGACCTCTTCTACCAAACAAGGTATTTGAGTTCACTTTTTAATGTTAAGAAACCCATTCCAAACCTGTATGACTTTCCATTAAAAGAAAAACATCCGTTTTTTTGTCCATACAGAGGTGGTTTTAGACCCCACTGACTTGGACAAAACATTCTTCAAAATGTCTTCATTTGTGTTCCACAGAAGTCAGTCAGTCATACAGGTCTGAAAAAATAAGGTTGAGTAAATGATGACAGAATAATCATTCTTGGGAGAACCCTTTAATGTTATTGCTTTGATAACATTGACGAATATATGTGGCCTTTGTCTTTCAGCACTCAAGTCTCTCTGTTCCTTTCCTGCATTTCTTATTCAAGCAATTCTCTTCTTTTCCATCACATCTGCAACGTATTTTTTAAGACAAAAAAATGTGCATGTGTCTGTATAAAATACACACACACACACACACACACACACACACACGACCACTAGGGCTGTCAAAAAAAATTTGAATTTCGAATATTCCTCGAATTTCAAATAAAAAGTTTTTCAGCTATTTTGACAGCCCTAACACACACTGTCTACTCATTCAAAAACAGCAAGTGAGACAACTGACACTGACACTATAGAACAGGAATCCATGAGAGCTCTCTGCATGGTTTACATCATTAAATAAATCAATCACTGTAATACAAACCCCAGACTTCTCTTAGAGACCTCGCTGAACACCAGCCAATGGGAAGCAGCTGAGAGGTAATCAAACAGTATTAGCTCTCCTCTGATGGCACAACAGCAGTGGAAATGCAACTTAAAAGCCAAAGCCATGAACCCGCCATCACCATCTCCATCACTGCACATCAACGCCACCATATACAACACTGAGCCTCCACAAACACACAGAAGAAAACACAGCATGCACACTGACCTTTATATAACCCTCATTTGACTTTAAAAAAAAAAAAAAAAAAAAAAAATGAACATGCAGGTTATGTTTCAGTAGCTCATTTGCATTTTCTACATGTTATATGGACCAGTACCATTAATTGCTCTTTTTAAACCACTAAAAAGACACTTACTTTAATTTAATATTACCGGTTAAATCTAACTTAAATTCTATGGACAGTATCCTTCTGACAGTTACCACAGAAAATAATGTTGACCTGTGCTCATTTAAAAAAAAAATTGATTTATAGCAGTGGTTCTCAACCTTTTTTTCCACTGGGCCACACTGTGGTCTAAGTGCAAGTCTCACGGGCCGCACGCATATCATTTACATATTATGTCACCAATACAAACCAACCAGATTTATAACAGCCTATTATAGCCTAAATATTATGATATCTAATCGATTACATTCATTGAAATAAATATACTCCCCAATAAAAAAACACCTGATTAATTTTGTGAAATTCGGCTCGAAAGGAGTAACAGCACAATGAAGTTGCGATTGTAAGTTGCAGTCTGTAAGACGCGCACGGAAGCGTGACTTGACGCGCGACATTCCAGAAAATGTGCATTCACAAATGTAGCCTATGTTGATCCAAATATGGAAAAAACTTTCAAATGTAATAATCTGAGGTTCTCTCCAGAGATGTTTTGCCACATTTCTGCAATTAAGGAAGATTACTGCATAGTATGGGTGTTTCCTTTTGCCTGAACTAGAGCCCTGCATTTCAGCCCGGGCCCAATGGGCCCCAACTTTTTTATGCCCCAAAGGGCTTCGGGCTTTTCTTTTAAAAAAATTTTTTTGCCGCGCTGGTGGAAACAACATCAGACCGTGCTGGCTCGACGGTGTTTAGTGTCCCGCAGCAGCACCAGCAGCATGTATGCCGTCAGCGCAGCTGAAGAGTTCTGCGTTCAAATGCACGCAATAGTCTAAAGCTTGCCACAAAGCACCGGCAAAAGTAATTACCATAAATGCGTCAGGGGGAAACAGTAAGGAGATATCTTAATTATTTACTAATAAACTAGTGTTTTCTGAGTCGGTGTCGCAAGGATGAAGTTGCCGATCCTGACTCGCATCGCATCGATGCGCCTTAGAGAGATTATGGATTATGCTTATAATGAAAGAGTTTTTGTTTTTGATTTGTTTTATTTTGTTAAGTAGTAATTTAAAGCTTTCTATAGATATATTTATCATTTCTGTGAGGCATGTATTCGCTGAGTTTCGGTTAATTTTTTTGAAGCGCTCCTGTTCAAGACCAAGACGACAGAAAGCGCATCCTGTTTGTTTTCTTTATTTTATAAAAGCACAGTTTGTTGATATTGTGAGTGCACACAAATAAAAGTAGACCCTTTACAGTTATGAATGATGTATTACTTTTACCTATATGAGTAAAAATGATGGCGTATCCACTGAAAAAAATGCAAGTGATCGTGCTGGTGCCTCCATGTCCTGCAGAGCGAGCTTTAGCTTCCATTCTCCGCACAAACGATTGGATATGCGCCTATTAGCGCACATTTATCTAGGTTTAACGTATAAGCTGTTTTGGGAGAAGGGGGAAAAAGACGGGCTCTGGTTGGACTCGGGCCAGTAATTCTGATAAGCTGTCGGACAAGGGCCGGGCTAGGGTCTGAACGTCACGTGCCCGGGCCGGGCTAGGGCCTATATTTGAGGCCAGTGCAGGGCTCTAACCTGAACATCTTCTAGTGAGTGGCGGGGCAAACCGAAAGTTGATGCCGAAAGCCCAGCACTCTCCTACCTTCACTGCTGCTACTACTCTTGTTTGTATGTGTTCCTTCGCTGGCATTTTCCACATTTCGGTTTTCTCTCTTAATAACAAATGTGTCCATTCTGATGCTTAATTTTACCGAACTAATGGCTGCTGATGACTATTTGAATTGAATTCTGCCAAAGTGCGCTTGTAAGTGTTCGTTAAATGCGTAACGTTAATTACGTGAGTAGGCTACAGGTCTGCTCGTGTCTGAAAATAATATATGAAAAACAAAATTATATTTTACATAACAAAAACATTATAGCTTATATTTGCTTAGTACATTGTTTAATTAATGAAAAAACTAAAATGAATTGTAAAACAAAGTTATTTTTTAGAATCGTGTTCAGCGGGCTGCATTTGAATGACGGCAGCGGGTTGAGAACCACTGATTTATAGTGACGTTCTTAAAATGGAAGTCTAGCAGGCGAGTGTTCAGGCAATATTTTAGTTAAAGCACACTTCACTTCTTCAGTGTAAATGTTTGGTGTTTGAGCTGTAAAGTTTTCTCACTCGTTCTATTAAGGTGGGACTCATTTTCTAGGCAGATGAACTGGTTGTGCGTTCCTGTGGTTTGGTGCATGTAAACATTGCTAAACGGACAGTTACATCACATCCTTTCTGTGTGCTTTACTGGCATCATGACTGGCACTAAATAAAATATCCGGTTTATTTTTCCGGTTAAGATCTAAGTTGAAAGACTGGATAAACTTTGCACAAATAAGGAAGCAAGTGATTCTAGTAGTCTCATACTGAAATGTTTCATGTTATCATTAGACCTTTTTTGAAACAATGTGACAGCTGAATATTTGTTTTATTTATTTAACATCTTGTTAGGCTTCCACTGTAGATACACTACAGTTCAAATGTTCGGGGTCAGTCAGATTTTTTAAAGAGATTAATGCTTTTATTCAGCAATAATGCAAGACTACATTGTTACAGAAAATTTCGAATAAATGTGGTTTCTTTTGAACTTTCTATGTTTCAGTTTCCACAAAAATATTAAGCAGCACAAGTGCTTTCAACATTGATGATAAAAAGAGATGTTTCTTAAAACACTAAATCAGTATATTAGAAGGATTTCTGTAGGATCATGTGACAGTGAAGACAACTTCATCTTCATGCCAACTGACCTCTGTCCTCTCCATCCACTCCGGCACAGGTCATCCAGCCACCTGCGTCTTGATCTTCCTCCTCCATTGGATGATAGAAGGTCCTGTGGCCGTTTCATTGGACCTGCGGTTTATAGACAGCTCCAGAGAGATTCTCATGTTGGCCAACCAAATCTCAGCCACGGTGAAACCACAAACTCTGTAGAAAAGAGAACAGAGAAAATACTAAAATTAAAAGAAATACGTAGTGTGTGTGTGCGCGCTTTGTTTGTTTGCTGTAAATTCATAAAAGTCGCAATAAAAAAAAACAAATGATCATTATAGTCTGCTAATCCTGCCATTTCACTGCATATCAACTGGCAACAACATAGTACCTTCTACAAGATTGAATTTTGATGGTTTCGTCAAATGCACATTTGATGGTGGTCAGCATGTGGTCCAAAATATGACCCACAAAAGATATGAGAAATGTGTTCTCCCTTTGATAAGCCTATTTAAGCTGCCCTTATAACTGATTTGTATTAAGCACGGTTTTTCCCTGCTGTCCACAACAACACCAGAACAGACCTGTGACTCAATTTTGGGACATTACACTCTAAGTTGAGAACCACTGCAGCACAAGTGTACAAAACAAAAGCAATGTTCCTTGTCTAGTTGTAACTGCTGTGCTCACATTATCAACTGTATTTGCATATTCTGTTTGTCTTAATGACATGAAGAAACAGGCCTGAGTTCTGTACTGCCAACACAGAGGAATCTGAACACAGAGGCTTCTTCTGAGCATGTGCTGCTATCTAGTGGTATGATACTGTACCACACAGCTTGGTTCCCATAATATAAAGTTACATATAGATTCAAAAACAGTGATGCTGCTGATGTGACAAATGACATTTTACACAGGGACATATCTGTGCAGTAACAGTGATTCAAGGAACAAGTCTTGACATTTTTAGCAATACAGCCATGTTTAAAGCAAGAAACAAATGCTGTTTCTCTGTAACTATATACAGCTGACAATAATGACTTCAGACAACATACAAATACAATATAAAGTGAAAAAGCGTCTACTAAGAGAAGAAGGAACACAAGCCCAGCAGCCTGCATGAATCTCTTGTGAAGGTGTTTGAGGGACATGAGAGCAGTGGGACTGACTGTTTAAGGAGGTTGCTAGGTGAGGCGAGATTGCTGAAGGGATTGTTATTGTTTTTGGGATGGTTGCTAGGTGGAGTGAGGTTACCGGGTTCAAGTAGCAAGTATGCAAGGTGTATTGTAATGTAAGATGAATCACTGATTAATTACTATGCTGTTTATAGGGACATAGTGTCCTCTAGATACATTAAAAGATTAGTTCGGGTTTTAAATACAGATTTGTTCATATTTACAACGTGACCTAGATGGTAGAATTTGCATGTTTTTTGATGACAGATTTGTCAATGAACCTCAACTGGTGGTAATGTGAGCCAGGCTGAAGTGGTGGCATGAATAATTAAATGAAAACTATAATCGTGTGTGGTAACGAGAACTTTTGAAATCTGGGTCCTGAAGAGAAATATGTTCAGAATCAGTTAAACTACTGTGTCCTTCAAGCGGAGTCTAAAATATCGCAACCAAGCACATGAATAACAAAGCAAAGTTACAAGTGGGAAACTCGGAAATCTAGATGATATACGAGTTTGTTGATTTGAAACATGGCAGAAATCATCTTTATATCGAGATCAGTGGGCAGAAAGCAAATCTGTAGTGATAGCATTAAATTAATTTTCTGATGTCTCTTTATGGGTTTGCCCTTTTTAGGGTTAAAATGATGTATGCTCATATCCACTCAAAACGATATTTATTCTACATGGAGTGGGTCTTCACTTGGTGACGTCACATTACCAGCACAGTTAGCACAGTTAATAGGAATGTTTATGAATACTGCATATTGCACTTTCAGTGCTTAGCACAAACACACAAAGGTCACAGCTGCCACATTGTTGTAAGTAATCTGCGAAAATGTATTAGCACTGAATCAAACAACAGCAATTAATATGTGTGAGGTAGAAAAATAGAAACACAAGCCACAAAGTCACACAGTCTATATGTATGTTTAATATCTTGATTTATATCCCTAAGAGGGCAATTTAGAGACAGATTACAAAAAATATAAGCATTTAATTTATAATATTTCAATGTAAATCTAATAAGCTAATGCTGAAAAACAGCTTTTTAAACAGGTAAGTCCCCTCCAACGTGTGTAAATATGTCAACTAGATCAACTTTTATCAGAGGGAGAGTAGATTTCCCACTACAGGCGGCCATGCAGTTTTAAATGCTGCCCGTGAGCTAAACAAAGAATGTATGAACAAAGTCAATATATCTAAATATTCACAACAAACACCCTTTCAACATGAAACCAAGAAACGAGACCTACACTTTCCCTGCCTCTCCCCACAGCCTCTCAAATGTTTGTATCCCACAGCAGGGTTTCTGCAGGATTTTTAAGCTCAAGAATTTAAGACCTTTTTTAAGACCTGCACAAATAAAATGAATACCATATGAGCGGGGTAGGGCAATGCCTATAGTACCATATTAAACTGTAAAATTACTGTAAAAAGCATAATTTACAGTTCAGATACAAGTTTTCACAAAAACAAAGTTTTACAAATTATAAACTTTACATTTCAGCCTTTAAACCATTTTTAAAGGGGTCATATGATGCGATTTCAAGTTTTCCTTTCTCTTTGGAGTGTTACAAGCTGATTGTGCATAGATAAGATCCCTGAAGTTGCAAAGACTAAAGTCTCAAAACCAAAGAGATATTCTTTATCAAAGTTAAGACTCTGCCACACCCACCTAAAACAGCCCGTTCTAACACACCCCCACATATCTAACTCACTATGTGGAAATATTTGCATAATGCACCTAAATGTGCACGCAAAGAAAGAAGGCATGGTTTCAGTAACCGCAGTTAGTGTTGAAGCAGCATGTCAGGGAGACACTGTGTGTTTCTAGGCGAAAGCAAAAGCACTTTATTTGGCCTCCGGAAGTAGAGGCATAGGAATCTTTAAGATTCTTACACAGAACAGCCCAATGCATTTTATGGACGACCTTTTCGTGAACCTAGGAGAGGAGGTCATTATGACTTTGCTATGACAATCTGGCGCTTCTGAATTAGCTACTGTAAGTATGTTTTGTTATTATTTTAAGTATTTGTTATTGACTGTTCACATGCGGAGTTTTGCGCATCGGTGTGTGTGTGTGTGTGTGAGCGTGAGGATGAGAGAGGTGAGCGAGGGAGATCCTCGAGACTTGTATGGGAGAGTATTCGTGCGGTAGCGGCACGAGAGAGAGAGATAGAGAGAGAGAGAGAGAACAAACAGTCTTTAAGGAGCGCTTTGCGCACGAGAGAGGAGATGAGAGAGAGATGAGAGGAGAGAGGCGGAGAGGGGGGGACATCACAGTGGAGTCAGCTGTCTTAACGTGGCTTGTGTACTTCAAGCACATACCAGCTTCATCACTGTGTCTATCGCGACTCTGTTCCCCTTTCGGGCTCTGTCTTTACATTTATTTGAAAGATGAAGCTCGCGAATTATGGTAAGGGGCGTTACATTTCCGCGAGTGCTTGCGGTGTTCGGACATCACAATGCACTGGGTCAGCGGGCCAATCAGAGCAGACTGCGTTTGTCGGAAGGAGGGGCTTTGTAGAAAACGAAGCGTTTGAGAGAGGCGGGGCATAGAGGACCTACAATAATGTACAGTATTTGAAAAAAGAATGTGTTTTTTGAACATTAAAGCATGTCAACATATCTGTTACACCAAATACACAAAATAATGATTTTAAAAAAGCAGCAGATGACCATTTAAGAAAATGGATGAGTCAAAAGTATTAATTATTAAGTTAAACAATTATTATATAAATTAAATAACATAAATTAGGGGTGTGCAATACTGACAAAAAATATATCTCAATATTTTCTGAGATTTTATCGATAACGATAATTAGACGACATTTCATTGAGTGTGTTATTGTGCTGATATCTTTTCTCTAATTGTGCTGACAGTTGAATCCTGAATTTTTGTATATTCTTCATATTCTGTGTGGTCAGTTCACAGCAGTGATAGAAATTAATATTCTCCAATAAGTTTAAATAGATTTTTACCTTAAAGCCATTAATTGGCAGTAAAGCCATTTTTTAAATATTTCTAAAAGTGTGCACCATCTTTTGAGTCAAATTCTTGCTTTTGGGCTGTTACCAAGCAAATGAAATCATTATCAACAAAATTCATCTTTGCAATGCTGAGAAAACACAGAAGCTGCATTAGAAGCGGCTTTTAGATGCATTTACACACTTTTTAATGCAGCTCTGAGGGACATGGAATATTTAACCTGCAGTTACAAATGTATAAATAATATTTTGATATTTAAAACATGAAATGTTGAATACTGATATTTGAAATTATTTAAAAAATGAAAAGATACTTTAAATGTGAAATTAAAACCACCAGTAGGTGGCAGTAAGTCACTGTTAAGTGAGTCGTTGCGATTGAACCGAATAATTTAAACGGTTGATTCATTCAGGAACAAAACAGCATCCTGTTGCTCAGAGACGCAAAACTGATGTGGGGCGAAATAGAACAAAAGCAGGCAATATGGTGTCTAAAACGTAAGTTTCTAGATATTAACTTATTGTTTATTGAACTATTGTATAAAATCAATATCACATTTGTAATCATGCTGACTTTTGGAGGAAAAAATGGCACTTTTCGTGTGGTATTAACTCTATGCAATTATATAAATATATACATTTTCTGCCCAATATCTTGAATTATGTGATAATTCTAAATGCATTTTATAGGACTGTTCATGCAGTGAAAAAGAAAGCACTCTAAATGGCGGAAGGCACTAGTTAACTATGTTAACTACTAGACTTTATCAGTGGTGAATTGTGCCGGTATTCGGTAATGCGATATATAACGGTAATGAATATGCACGATATTGTAATCGTGGGCACTTCTAAATACCGTGAATAATTATATAATACAAATTATTCTGAATTTTGAATGCATTTTAAGAATACTTTTCCCATCAACTGGTCAAAATGCACAACAGCGCTGTATACTGCGTGGAAGACGCGTGCGCACTCTGATGTAAACAAGCCCGGACGAGAAGCGCACGGAGGAATGGAACATGTGAGAGACGCTCTGGATGAAAGCGCACTTTCACTCTCTGACAGCAGATGGCGCTAAACTGCAGAAATAATACTAATAATAATAATTCATTTAAATGCAGCCATTACACCGGAAACCCTGTAAACAAAGCAGCTACACTACTTTCTGTTTCTGAATCTTGTTTAAATGATTTAAACAGCCATTCAAATTTGTGTATTTGCTATGATGTTCATCACAGAGCCAAATGCTCAAATATTTAGACTTAATAGGCTATTTATTTTCTAACTTTTTTTTACAATTTAATCTGGACTACAACACATGCCCTTGATATTGTTTGAAAGTGTTTTGATTCTTTATTGTTCGGTCACACTTTCAGCTCAGCTAACATGAATTAAGACTTGTATTTTTTAACAAAGATGAATAACTTCTGTAGCAAATGTAGCTATTGCTCATTTTGGATGTTAATGCATTAACTAAGCTTAACTAATTAGGTTTTATTGTAAAGTGATAGCTATTGGTCTTTATATTTCTTTTGCACTTTAATCTGTGTAAAAATTTTAACTTTATACATTTTTCTGTATCGCTTTATTGCATTTAAATGTTCAGTTATTTTTTATAAGAAAAAAGTTATTAAACCTGTTATACTGGATTACGACAGCACTTTTTTATCGGGATAATAGTTCAGCGTCCGTCCATCTATCGCTGTTCTCCATACTTGAGAAATAAGTTGACACAATGTTTACAGTTTGTTTACATGGCGTTTTAAATCATGGCGGGTGAGGGCGTTTCATACGCGTTTGGCCAATCAATGAGGCCTTTCGCCATCTGGGAACCTTTTCATAGTACCAGAACTAATTGTGGAAACTACCCACTTTTCGGCGTGTTCGCACCGCCGGAACTGGGTGCGATTTTTTTTTTAGTACCGGACTGCCTTTTTCGAGAAACAAATTAGCTCCTACTCCGGAGCAGGATCTAACCAGCACAACTGGTACTAATCAAAGTAGAGATTGATTGGCCAAACGCGTATGAAAAAACCCTCACCCGCCATGATTTAAAACGCCGTGTAAACATACTGTAACATTGTCAACTTATTTCGCAAGTATAGAGAACAGCGATAGATGGACAGACGCTTAAGTGCAGACACTTGTAGCAAATGTAGCACTGCCAATTGTCGTTGGAGATCCTCCTTTCAGTTCTTTCAAACGCTTTACGTATACGTCGACTTTCCATGTACATTATTGTGAAACCCACGAGACACAAAAAAAACACAGCTCCGATCACAGCGTCCTCCATCCTCCTGTTGTTAATGTTTTTCTTCTTTTGTTTCTGTTGTTGAACGCCGTGCACAAATTACGTCGCTGTCGACCGGCTTATGTCATTTCTTAGTACACACTGTCGGTGCGAAAGCAACCCTTTAAATGATACTGGAAAATAGTTCGCGCAAAATCATCCCAGTACTTTAATACCGTACATTTAGTTCTGGAACTAAAGAGGTGCGAAAGGGCCTTATGAAAGTCTACTTGCGTCACGATAGTACAGTTGGCTGGTTAGAACCGATCGGAGCTCAGGAGCTAATTGGTTCTAGAAAAGGCAGTTCGGTACTAAATCGCTCCAGTTCGGCGGTGCGAACACGCCGACAAAGTGGGTATCACAATTAGTTGGTACTCTGTCAAGTCAAGTCAAGTCATTTATTTATATAGCGCTTTTAACAACACAGATTGTGTCAAAGCAACTGAACAGCATTAATTAGGAAAATTAGTGTGTCATTAATGCAAGAAGACAATAATAAACACTCAATCTTCAGTTAAAGGCAGTTCATCATTGAATTCAGTGATGTCAACATCCCGCTCAGTTTAAATAATATCTTTGCAATTATGTCAACGATATCGCTGGAAATGAAGGTATATGAAAAGGTCCGCGGGTATGGAGAAAAGGGTTCCTATAGAGAGCAGACCGCTCTGTATGCTTTCGAATTGCTCTCGCAGTACTTTGATGTCACACACCTATCGGTCTGTGCAGCGCCGCTTCAAATCCAACGTGCCAAATGGTTCACCCAATTCGTTCAAAACGTGCATTAAGAAATGAAATGCTGCTGTGTTGCTCGGAGACGAACAGTTCTGCTTTGTCTTTATATTTTAGTTGGCAAAATTGAGCAAAACAGACACCATTGTGTCTAAAATAACACAATATTAACTTCTTACTTGAACTTTTGTATAAGATCAGTATCACATTGGCACTCGTGTGATTGCACTTAGCCTATTGCTCGTGTGAAATTGCTTAACTATCTGAAGTAAATATGAGACAAAAACTCAAACGAGGGATTTTTTACCCCATATCTTGAATTTTAGGCACATTGTAACTACGTTCTCTAGGCTCCATCACACATTAACGCGTTAAATTACCAGCCCTACTTTTACACAGTGCACAACTTTAATTAGTAAAAAGACTGAGTACACCTTTAACTAAAGGTTTCCTTCCCAAAAGCGTGGCAGCTCAGACTCTAGTAGAATGCGCTGTAAGAGGAGCTGCAGCGCCCCCTGCGCTCACAACAGGACGAACAGGGGAGGGGGGGAGGGGGAGGGGGAGGGGGGGTACAGTTCAGCCAGAAGAGCGGAAGCCAGGCCCGGGCCCCGGGCCCCAATCTCATTCAGCGCTTTAGTTATTTAACTACGCGAGACCCTCACTTACAGCGCGGTTTGATTTACACAAGTGCGAGATTTGCATTAATTGGTTATTTAAAAAAAAACACACGTCTATGTACTGTGCTATATTCCTCAGTTTGCACGATATTTAACTCCCACGGTCTCCCCGGTTCACGTTAACTATGATCTCACCCGTTTTACTGGTAAAGGGTGGGCAACTTTATGCACCACTCACTTTCTGTTCGCAACCGACACAAAATGACTGAATTTCATCAACCCGCAAGGAAACTAAAGGTGGGAATGTATCACGCTTCCGATATTAACCCACGCCGGACACGCTTCATTGCATTGCACACCTAGTGCCTCACTGGCAACGCAAACGGCTGTTAGAATACACCAGGCATAAGATGCTCGATCCATATGTAGTGTATACGTGGTGCATAAAGTCCAGAAAGTGTCTGTCTTTACCTGCTAATGCACGGAGGATCAAACTGGGAGGTGGCTTCTTCTTCTCGCATGTCCTCATGGTAAAAATGCAAGCTAGATAAGCAACTGCGCAGTTACTTTCGCCTCGCGCGGTGAATGAGCGGCGCAGCGCGCGATCCGTCAGCACCTTCATTATGTCATAGATGAGCACATTTGAATCGCGCACTGTAGAATGTCGGCACAGCTGCGTTATGAAACCACTGTAAGAGGAGATGATGTGACACGAACATCAGCGCGCAACATTGTTCCGAGTCTTCCCCCCCCAAAAAAATGCACGCCTCTCACGACTTCTCTGTGGTCTGCTGTGGAGATGCGGTTCTGGCCAGGCGAGGATGTGGTGCCACGGCGCGAGCCCCTCATGTCCACGCACGAGTTTGATGCGAGCAGGAGATGCGCAGTTTTTAATCCGCTGCAAACGCAGGCACTCCCCTCTCTCCCTGCACTCTCTCGCTGCTTCCCCTTCTCGTCTTCTTCCTCCTCCTCCCTCGCAGTCGCTTCCCCCCTCATGCAGGTTTATTTTCGGTGAACGAGTCTCTCTTGGACCCGATCCGCCCCGCCTCTGTTTCTCCCGGACGCGCAGGACTCTTCCAAATCCCCCCATCACTCACTCCATCCGAGCAGAGAGGGGTGTCCAGCAGGCTGCTTTGGGGGATAATGTGGGGCTGCTAGTGTTGATGGGGATGGAGTGATTTTGTGTCATGTCTAGTGAATTAACCCTTCTATTGTCTTAAGATTATTTATGATATTTGTTCCGTGACCATAGACTACAAGAAACGTTTTTACACTGGAAAAAATATCATATATAAAAACGTTTATATACGTTTTTTTAAATAAATTGTAATGGTTAAAAGTGTTTATAAAATAACTACATTATGGTCATATGGGTTTAATTTGAACCATATTGGGTGAACCTGGCTATTCATCTTAAAATAGATGATAGCTTTTAATAGAGATATTGATCAGATCTGACTCAAAAATATTTGAAGTCTCCTCATTGCATTGTTTATAAGAGTTTAACCTGAGGCTATTTTCTATCAGAAGAAGAAAAAAGAACTACTACAGCACTTTCTACATACCTGTAGTGCAACACATTGAATGAATGGATATGCTGCCGGTGTGCAAAAATAGGGGCCAATATCTTCTATAAAACTGGTCATTTATTTGTGAAATATGAAATTTGTCAAATTCATTATACAATGCATTAGATACTATGAAATGCCAAAAGTAAAAAGGGATATTCTGTGCATTTATTAGAAGTGTTACTGAAGAATGTTCAATTTATATAAAAAATAATAATAATTATTAATGCATTATTTATACATTTGTGTGTGTATAATACAGTTTGGGACCAGATTTTCTCTTTTTCTCATTACGGGTGTCCTTTAACCCTTTAATAATAAGACGAAATAAAATTTTTTTTTTTTTTTTTTTCTAAACCCCCCCAAACTAAATACAATTTTGCACAATAAGTTTGGGATCAGATTTTTTTATTTGTTTGGGACTAAAAGCATCAATGAGCAGTCAAGGATGAATTCGTTTTAATGTTAATATTTTTAATTGAATGTATCGTGGGTCAAATGTAATTCAAAGGTCACAGATGGGCATTGTTTCTTAGGCAACAGTTGATTAGGTGTGCAGTTGAGGGCTGTGTGTGTGTGTGGGGGTGTTTTCAGTGTATTCCTCCTGGAATGTCTGTGGTCAGTGCTTCACTGCCATAATTGAATACACAGATGAAGGACGTTTGATGCAATACTATACAGAGAAGAGCTAACTCAATTATGTCGGTTCAAATGTAGCGATACTCGGGAGTGGTGTCCCCGAGGGACCCAAATCACTCAAAACGCAAAATCAGATTGTCCACTTGTCCTCAGCTGGCACTTCCAGATCATTATGAAGTTCTCATCTGGTGTGAGAGGAGGGTTCAGACAGAAATCTGGACAGGTCCAGGTTTTACATTCACGCTTTTGCATCTCTCCACAAGCTGCCTGGGAGCAACAAGTGTCAGATTCATGTGAAGAAATGCGGGTTACTTCTTGTGAACGACCCCTCTCACAGCCTCAATAGGTCTGAGGTGGGAACATGGGGTGATGAATAAACCCTGGGGACTTCATCCTCCATTTTGCGACTCAAAAGATGTCTTTCTCTCCCTTCTTCTTTTTAACTTCCATTTTTTTTTTAGAAAAAAAAATCTGAAGTGCTCTAAACGATTACAATGGCGCCTTGGAGGCCAATTTGAATGTGAATTAGACATGTTGCTATGAGCACCCCAACAACCAGTTAGAGGTACAGAGAGACAGACCTGTGGTTGAATAAAGAGCTCCTTACAGTCTGAGCAAGTCTGGCTCTTTCAGAAGAGGATGGCAGAGTGAATGCAGCCTTACACGAAGGCCACCCTCGCTCTCGCTTTCTCTCTCCCCTTCCCTCAGAACTATTCTTCTGTTCCAGTTTCTCCGCTCTCTTGTTCTCTTCTTCCAAGAATTTTCCCTCAACCTTATGAGTGTCCTGAGAAGATTGCCTATAGGCGCACACGTCAATCATCGAGGCCCAAGCCGACTGGAAAAGTGTATGTAAAGTAATGACCACAACTGTCAAATTTGAAGGAATAATTCCTGTGGATACAGATTATTTGGTGGTAAATTTCAACTAATTGGATCACAGTTGCACAATTTTGAGAATTTTCTGAAATTATAGCACCCTCTATTACTAGAAATTAGGCATGTGAACTTAAGATTGCCCTGTAGGTCCTGTTTTTTATTGTTCAGTTCATCACAGAGTTGTTGTCAAAGCAACAAGTCTGTAAGCACAATCCTATTGGGAAACAGGATTAGATTGTGGCTTATTCTTTCAAGAGCATCCTTCTATATCAAACAAAATAACAAATCCGTCCAACATTTTACTTATTACTACTACATAGTAAAATGTTGAAGGCTCTATAGAACAATATTTTGAACTATATTCATCAAAGAATTCTGAAAAAAGTATCATGGTTTCCACAAAAATATTAAGCAGCACAACTGTTTTCAGCATCCATAACGATAAGGAATGTTTTTGAGCAGCAAATCAGCATATTAGAATGATTACTGAAGGATTGTGTGTAACGGCTGCTGAAAAATCTAATTTGCCATCACAGGAAAAAATATTTAAAATAAATAAAATAAAACAAAAGATATAAAATGTAATATATTAAAATGGATACTAGGACCTGAAATTGCAACAATATTTCACGAATAAAGGCTTGTGATCAAATAAATGGCAGCGTTGGTGCGTATAAGAGGACAAAAAAAAAGTATCCCCCCAAAATTTTTAACAGTAGTGCCAATATTTTCTATTTTAAAAGTATATGATGCCAGCTAATTAATTGCACTATCATAGTTTTGAATATCACTTATGGGCCTTACCTATTAAATTAGTTAAATCTTATGACCAAAATAAAACTCACGAACGTCTCAGGCTGCTGAAGCCAAAATTTTTGAATTCAAAAGAACCGCTTAGGTTCTCTAAAAATTCAAAGTGGTAGAACAGGGCACTAAAATGTTAATTAAAAAATAAATTAAATAAATAAAATGGCCCATTCAAAAATTCAGAAAAAAAACCCAACTTGTATTCCAGTTCATTTCTGAGATCTATACAAAAAGTCAATTGTAGTGCCACCTTGTGGCCGAATTTCACAAAATTTGATACTCCGCATCTTGCTGACATCATGCAGGCATATATGAAGATTGTCCCATCAAGTGAAATTATTGGTTGTTAATTTTTTATGTCTGGAAAATCTGCAACACCAACGAATGAGAATTTGCTGGGCTGTTTTATTAAACATTTAAATTAATTTCATAAAACGTAACAAATGGCTAGAGTTTTAATTTCATCTCTTGTGATTTAGCACATATTCAATTCTCTTCTTAAATTCATTTTACTCAGTGTGTAAAAGGGTATAACAAGTGCTTGTCCTCTTTTGTGCATTGCATAAAATTTAGACATGGAGTGTTAATCAAGTGTCACTGAAAGTGTGAGTGTGTTTAGTTATCAAGGCTCATGAGCAGAGCGGTTCCTCTCTTGATCCAGTGATCATAAGGCACAGCTCCAGACTTCAGATCGACGGCCACCACGAATGAAGGCCGACCACTACCGCCGGACCGCACAGGGTAGTAGTAGCAGGGACAGGAGTACATTATCTGCACATATACACACACACACACACACACACACACCACAAGAACATCAACAATAACTGAATGTACTGACATAAAGTTGACAGCTGAATTCAAGAGAGAAGATTCTGTAATACAGGGATGTATGTAAGACTGTGTACTCACTCTTGGCGACCCTCTTGCGGCTCTCCACAGGTTTGAAGTGAATGGAGGGCATGGGGCAGACTAGCTGCATGGGCTCTGCCTCTACCAGACAGGAAGCTTTCTTATCCCAGCCTGCCCCCTCCAGATACAGTCCCTGGATGAACACTCCATCCTGGAGGAGAGAGGGAGAAAACAAGAGGTCGAGTGCAAAACAAAGACACTGAGAGAGGGCACGCAGAGGCCTCCAGTGCAAGAATTTAACTGGCAAATAAATGTGTGGAAATGTTAAGTACTATTTGGCCACACTGGCATGAGGACCAGTGATGACCAATCGAAATGTACAAACTCATAGCAAATATCATAAGTACGCAAACTCCCCATCTAAGCATGCATGGAAATTAAGTTACACACAGTAATTGCTGTTTTTTGATAGTTTCCATCTAAGTCAGCAGATTTTCAGGGGGTGTTCACACAAAATTTGTTCTTACAATAAATCTACATTTTTTTTTAATTGTCAGTCAATTCAGACATACATGGATATCTTGCCTGTTCCATCACATCTTGCTGTTTTTTTTCTTCTTGTGTTATTAAGATGCTGTGTTATAACAGTAAAAAATCTCTCTAAACCCCTGTGCTCTGTCAGATTTGGTTATTCTCTTTTTAAATGTTTCTGATCACAAAAAATGTATCCTCTAAGTTCTGATATGAAAATAAAGATATACGCAGTGCTTACATATGAATTGGGTCTGGGAGTATACAGTCAAGTAAATTAATAAATATTGATGATCCATGCTTTCATAGTAGAAAGATTAATTTGTTCACCAGATAATTAGTCTTGACCTTAATTAACAGCATATAGACACACTATGTGCATCTCATAGATATATATTGTTAACACTTCATAACTTCAATTATTAGCATTATGGAACACTATATAAAGTTTCAGTATTAGTTTTAGACATTTAAATAGTTATGAATTAAATTTTAGTTTGATATACACTACCATTCAAACGTTTGTGTTCAGCAAGACTTTTTAAAGAAATTAATACTTTTATTCAGCAAGAATGCATAATTGAACAAAAGTGACAGTAAAGACATTTATAATGTTATAAAAATTTATATTTCAAGTAAATGCTGTTGTTTTCAACTTTCTATTTATCAGTTAATCCTGGAAAATGTATCACGTTTTTTTTTTTAAAAAATAGGTAAAAAAATGGTATGAAGGACTAGAGTAATTGATTCTGAAAATTCAGCTTTGCCATGACATGAATAAGTTCAACTAAATAAATAAATATAAAATGTAGTTTAAATTGAATAATATTCCACTAGAAACAGTATATTTAACATTTCAATAATAGTTCACAATATCGTATTGTTATATTGCCTTGGGGAGCATAAGATAATTTTCAAAAACCCCAACCCCAAACTTTTGAATAGAATATATTTGAATGTTTATGAACTACTAACAATAGTCAACAAAATATTTAACCGTGCAATTAACAAAAAAATATTTAAAATGTTAGCATAGAACCCTGGCATGGGCTGTTTTTCTGCTTTGGAGGGGGACATTGCCATTGTAGTGAGGACAGAGAGAGAGAGAGAGAGAGAGAGAGAGAGAGAAAGAGAAAGAGCAAGTGAGACGCAATGGAGAGGAGATGCAAATGTCAGGTGCAATCAGCTCCCTAATGGACAGCTGATTGGCAGCCAGTTACTCACCTTGGGGGGGAAGGAGATTCTTGTCATCCATAGTGCTGACAATGAACTCCCAGGATTAGAGTGTCTATAGACACCTGCACAGCAAACACAACACTGATATCAGAATCACTGCCAGCAGAAAAAATCTCTCTCTCTCACACACACACACACACACACGTCTGGTTTGCTATCCTTGTGGGGACTCTCCTTAGGAGTAATGGTTTTTCTACTGTACAAACCATAATTTCTATTGCCCTACACCAACCCTACAACTAACCCTACCCCTTACAGGAAACTTTCAGCATTTTTAGATTTTCAAAAAACTTAATTCTGTGTGATTTATAAGCTTGTTTACCCGTGGGGACCTCAATTTAGGTCCCCACTGTGACATGAGTCCCCATTAGTCGTTGTATATTCAGGTTTAAGTCCCCACCAGAATAGAAAAACAGGTACACACACACACACACACACACACACACACACACACACACACACACACACACACACACACCAACACACAAAAACAGAGTTACGTACTGCCAGATATAGCCATTTTAAGTGTATCCTCAGTTCTTACTAGCCACCTGTCGGTGTGTGGGGACATTACACATTAGGACATTTGTTTTTCAGTCCATTTGCTGCAGAATTGGCTGCCCCGAAGCGTCGCAGGTGTCTCTTGATCATCAGATGCAGCTCATTTTGCTGCTGTGCTCCTGAAGCTATTGAGCAGCTGAGCAGAGTGTGATTTTGGGGGAGTGTGTGAGAGCTCCTGTTTGCAGATCCCAAAAGGACCCAAGAATAAACATCATCACTGGGACATTAGAAAGGTAATGGAGCAGTATTGTGCTGCGTCCCCTGCAGAATGTGCGAGTAAGTGAATGTGAATGCAAAGTGTCAATAAATGTAATGCGGTAAAAATGTGTTACCGTGCATGTTACTCAAATGAATTATAGACCATCGGTTTGCTGTGATTGAAGTCCATATGAGAAATATAATGCTGCACTTGGGAAGTTTCCACTTGTGAGTTTGGAAATTGTAATTATGAAGTGATGTGCACTGAATTGATTTTGTTCAGAATAAAATGAACACATAGAGCAATTTCATACTTCTTTCTCTCTCTTTAAATCCCCAGGAAGATGTTTTAGAGACCGGTGCACCAAAATGAAGTGCAGATGACTGACATTAAGTGTGTAATTGATGCTTTATCTGTGTATTTTATCATTCTTGTTCTTCTACAGAGAATGATGGGAAGTATTGCTTAGACACACAAGCATGTTGCCTCGTAATCTGGCTGAATGAATTGTAGTTTGGGGCAAGATTTATTGATTTTCGTTATTAATAGCACACACAATGCATAGAAATCAATTGTACAGTTAACGTTCACAGTTACAACTTATTACAATCAATAGGAATTTGTTTCTGCCACGATTCTGTCGTTTTTGTTCACAGGGATAGTTCGCCCTAAAAATAAGTATCTTCTTTAATGTACAAAAGAAGATTTTTTCAAAATAATGCATTGTTCTTTTGACCATACAGTGAAAGTCAGTGGGGTGTTGAGTGTTTTTTGGACCCTACTGACTTTGATTACATGGATTCTGAATCTAGTCCAGATAGTTACATAATTACTTTAGGTATAGTTACCTATAGTAATACTACCATTCAAAAGTTTGGGGTCAGTAAGATATTGTTAACGTTTTTAAAATAAATCGCTTATGCTCACCAAGGCTGCATTTGTTTGATCAAAAATTTTGAACTACTATTACAATTACTGTTTTCTATTTGAATATAACTAGAAAATTGTAATTATTTTTGTGATGACAAAACTGAATTTTGAGCAGAAATTACTCCTGTCTTCAGTGTCACATGATGCTTCAGAAATCATTATAATATGCTGATTTGCTGCTCAAGAAACATTTTTTATCATTATCAATGTTGAAAACAGTTAAGCTGCTTAATATTTTTTGTGGAAACCATGACATATTTCTTTCAGTATTTTTTATTTATTTGAAATAGGAATATTTTTGTAACAATGTAAAAGTCTTTACTGTGTCTTTTGATCAATGTATTGTCTTTGTATTGACACCAAACTTTTGAACAGTAGAGTATCTTCGACTGAGCTCTCTAGTGTATGTGACTGACTGAGTTAAGTATAAGAGGACACTAAAGAGTCTTCACCACATGTGTTTGATGTCCTGTGAGTGTGCTAAGACTAAGTATGTGTGAATATGTATGAGTCTCATGATGTGTTGCTGGCTTTGTGTGTGCGAGTCTCACGTTGTTCTGGCGTGCAGAGCTCTGTAGTACAGCGGTGAGGAAGCCCGTAGGGAAGGTAAATCCAGACAGCCAAAAGAGGACAGGAGGGCGAGCAGTTTCCGCCCAGCGAGCAAACTGCTCCACGCGCTGGCACAGGTCCCTTGTCCAAGACGCCAAGGGCTTCAGAGATGGGTACACCTAAGGATGGAGAGCGGCTCATTACTGATGCGTGTCTTTTTTAGTGGTGTAATTAAAATGATCTTACTGTTCTGCAACAGTACTTGCTCTCAGCAGGAACTTGACACTAGATGAATGAAATCTGGTCAAGGGCATAACATCAACTTCAAACGGCACAAAATAGCTTAGTGACATCTATCTCCGCTTACAGTAAGGCCTTTCATTGAGTATTGTGTAACTCCGAGTTCAGCTGGTTTATGAGAACTGCCGCTCAAGGCCATTGAGAGGATAAAAAGGAAGAGTTTCTGTGGGTTTGGATGAGATGCATTACTGTCTGTCATGAAGAATATCTTGATTGAACCGCAGGGTATAATATTACGTCTGGACTCAAAAGAGTTTTAAACAAATCTTACATAACCAGTTCGAATTGAGCAATTAAACGAACATAAATCTGACGGTGCAGAACAGTATGGTGCAATGTTTTCTGGAATTCTTGAGACTGAAGTAATTATTCATCCTTCAGTGTTATTTTTGGTGTTCAAAGAACAAAGATATTTGGATTTGATAAAAAAGAAAAAAGAAAAATCAAACGTGAGTGTGGCTTGTGCCAAAGGAATTAGCATTTCAAATGCTGCAACTGCCACACAGCACTAGGAAAATACTCATGATTAGTTTCATTTCACGCTGCGCCATAAAAAACCTTTATGCATTTAGGTTCTCGCTGGCATGAAAATGAGAACGTTTTGAGATATTTCTAGGCAGAATAAATGCTGTCGCTTTTACCCTTTGAAACTGGGACAACATGGAGTGAGGATAAAAGGTTTTGATGGAGTATACGCTGATGTTTTAATCTGATCTAGTACTCCAGAGCAGTAGTTCCCAAACTTTCCCACCACCCACACAACAAACTGAAGCTGTGCATGAAAACGGGGTGCCCTAAATAATCAACCAAACCCTCGTTCTGACAAATTAATCACAATCATGGGAACAAGTGTATGATGTCCATTGTTGATTTTCTTAACTAGACAGTTTAAAGACAAATCTGGTCAAACAGCAACATTTCAGCACCACTGAACAATGACTGACAATGAAAAAAATTGGGAGGAAAAACCAATCACATAGCATGTTATTAGAAATTACAAAACCAATTAACTGGCCTGCAGAGATCAGCTAGCGTTAAGGGCACATACATTAATGAATTGCACATAAATTAATTAGCTTTTATTAACATAACCTTGTGCTTTCAGCACAGGTGATTAAATTTCTGAACTTTTGAACATACACAAGATTAACTGAAAGTTAACTGAAATAATATGAGTTTAAATGGGAGTAGTAAAATTACTAAAATTAAATCTAGAATACACAAATTAAAGCTAAATGGAAATATTAAAAAAGTAATAAAAATATCCAAAGAAAATAAAATTAATAAGCCTAAACTAAAATGAAAATGAAAACGGAAAATACAAAAATAAAAAATAAAAGCTTATTCAAAATTTGAATAATTACTAAAAGTATGCAAATAGAAAAATTATACTTACTGGCACCTATGGACTTAAATTGTGCATCAAAGTAATGGACTTTATGCTCTCCTAATTTGTTTTTAGTAAGGAAAATTATACTTTTGATAATTATGAAAATAAGCAGGGGCACTTGAACAAAAGTGTTTTTAAAACTCTAATTTAATTCTGTCAGTAATGCTTGTAATGTCAAATTTTTTTAATCAATAAACTAACATGAAATTTTCCACCATTACTTCTGTTTTCTTCGGTGCATCACAAGTATGGAAGCCTGGGGCTAACTGACATAAAGTCACATTGTGAGACATAAAATCTCAATTGTGAAATATAAAATCATTATTCTGAGATATAAAGCCACCATTATGAGAGACAAAATTGCAGGAAACAAAGTCACAAATAGGCTATAATTAATTTATTTTTACTCAAAAATGGCCTTCCACAGATTAGAAACCACTGATCCCAGGTCAGTGAAAAAAGAACACCAGATTCAGTAAATGGTGTGAGTGTTATCTTTTAATAGCCTTTGAGGTCACAACGGGTTATGTCAATATAACGTATGAGGCCTGACACCTCCACCACTCACAAACCAGCAGTTATAAAGAAAGAAAGGAAGATGGGAGAAAAAAGAAATGATGAGTGAAGAACAGCAGAGAGAGTCAGCGGCAAATGAAAGTCATATATCTCTGCAAAGATACAACGAGTCACTGCCAAAATAAAACACTGGACAGAGACAGAGGATCTGTGCATTCAGTGTTAAAGATAGGCTGATGGGTGGAAAGAGAAAGAAAGAGAAAAAGAGAAAGACAGTAATGAGGCACCGCAGACTGCAAAAGAACAGTCCCAGCTGGAGAGAAAGTCTTAATGAATGCTCTCCACTTATTTTGTTAAAGAGGCGCAGAAAGATGGAAAACGAGGCAGAATAGAGGGATGGATGGATTGGCATTTGGATTAGTATATAGGCCATACGCTTACCAAAGATCTTCAAGTAAACATGATTTTGTTTATTCAGTTTATTTGAGTCCAGTTATCCTTAGTAAATGACAAGAAAGCACCCCCCCCCCCCCCCCCCACAACACACAAACAAATCACATCAGAGCAATACAAGGTCTAACATCTACTCTTGCTGACCTAAACACACACACAAGGGCATTAGAAAGGCCTGTGCATTCTTGACATGATTCGGGCAGCTCTCAGTCTATAACAAACACTAAGAGTGTTTAAACCCAAGATGAGTGTGTTTAATCCTCTAAATCTTGCTCTGTTCACCTCATCCTTCACAGAGCAATCCTCTCAACCATTCATTCATACACTCCTGTTGCTCTCCGCTGAACACACACCTCTGACCTCACAGCCCACTTTCACACACTCATGCAAGGCTGTATTACAACTACAACATGACCTGGTGTTTGTGATTCACAAAGTTATAAGCACTCTTCCAAAACCTAGTGAGATACTTACCTAGATAGCATTTCAGAGGGAGCAGAGGGAGCTCTAAGAGAACTTCTTTTGGTCAAATTGTAATTATTGCATGTATTCTGTGCAGAGAAGGCAATCCCAGATATACAGTACGTACACTTCCATTCAAAAGTTTGGGCTTGGTAAGAAATTAATATTTTTATTAATCAATAATGCATTCAATTAAACTTCTTATTCTTCGAGGAATCCTAAAAGGAAGTACCACAGTTTTTACAAATGTTTCTTGAGCACCAAATGAACATATTAGAATGATTTGTGAAGGATCATGTGACACGGAATGGCTGCTGGAATTTTTTAATAAACTACATTTTAAAATATGAACAAATACACACTTAAACACTTACTTCAAATTGCAATATTTCATAGCATAATAATTTTTTTGTATGTTTGATCAAATAAATGCAGCCTCGGTGAGCATAAGAGACTCAAAACTTTTGAATGGTAGTTTATAGATGTCCTCTCTTACCTTTTCCCAGAGAGGAGGTACACGAGCATCATGGATATTGTGAAATATCTCCTCTAGACTGCTGGACATCACAACCAGACCTTTAATGCCCTTCTCTAGCTCTAAGAGAGACAATCTACACACACAAATATAGCACGGTTAGCATGTTAATATTCATAATCACATGTGACTGTTACGCTCTCACACAGACCTGATGGTGTGCAGCAGTGCGTTGTATCTTTGGATCTCCTGCAGCAGTACTACATTTAGAGGTGAAAGGTCATCCTTTAGCAACTTTCTAGTACCCTCATAGTCAATCTCAGCAGGAATCTTTTGCAGAACATCAGCAGAAAGTTCCAACACCTAAACACACAGAGTTATACACATTAAATTCTAAGTGTCACATATGCTGAAAGATCTTTAAAAATGCCATCAGAACAGTAAATTCAATCTATTTTTTATACACACCTTATCTTCCCTGCTGGCTCCAGTGCTGGTGGCGTCGGTGCTGGTGACTTGTGGCTGCAGAGACAGTAGTGTGTAGAAGAGGGTTCGAGCCTCTGTGATCTGGCTGGCGATGTCAGCATTGGGGTGTTGTCCAAATAGTTCTGGGTGCTCCAGTGCTGGCAACTGACCAATGAAGTCCAAATATGAGGACTGAGGCCCATCACGAGGAACATAGTAATGCACCAACGAGGAGACCCTATACATGCAAACAAACAGCTTTTAAAGGCTTATAAAACCTAATTAAATCTGAAATAAAATAAGTTTAAGTTGAATCACTAAAATTACTAAAACTGAAATTTAAAAAAGCTAAATAAAGATTGTAGATTATTATTTAAAAAAAACTAATAAAAATGACAAAACATTTTAACAATATTATAATAAAAACTATAGCAGTATATAAATAAAAAATAACATTGATTATGAATGTAATACTTTTGTATCATGTAGTTACATGGCAGTATTAAAAAAAAAAAATTTGATTTAAACCGTTAAATAGTTTAATGTGCTAAAAAGTCGTTAAAGCTTGTAAATATGCACAGTAATATACAGTATATTACTGTGTCATTTGGTTGCATTGGATTTGTTGTGAATATTGTAGGTGCCAAAAGAAAAATCAGCAAAAAACCGCTATACTTCTGCGCCAGACCTGGCGTGAACAATCCTTGTATTGGCTCATAAAAATGTAAAGCTGTAGGGCAATTTCATACACATTCTCAAAATAACACTTGCTTTAGTTTTCATCTACAGGTCATATCAACTAACTGATAGTAGCTAAACTGTTTGTCAGTAAAACTTCACAGATACTGTAATTACTGCCAATTCCTACTTCCCCCTCCAAGCCCAGTAATTCATGCTACTGTATTTCATTTTTATCACTGCCTAAAACTTTAGAGCCGCCTCTGCTGTGCACTCAAGTCACCATGGAGGCACTGATTGAGGGTAATTATAGGATGTGGTTGCTATAGTAACATATGTTCCATCCATGTATGCAGTATTGCTGGGTCCTGAAAGACCAGGGGACTCGGAGGAAATGGAACACATTTAACTCAGACGCTATGAGATTCATCTTTCGGCCCCATGGGGGAGCTGTTGGTCTTCGTTAGATCAGAACTGTGGCAGCAGACTTACAGGCTCAAGAGGACACACGGGAATCCTCACAGCAGGGTAAAGAGGGGTGTCAGGGATCAAAGGGTGTGTGTTGTGTGTGTGATGGCTTGACATATACTCAATGCAAAGTTTGTGAGCGAGTAATGAGAAGATCTGTTCGTGAGAGTGATATTTTCTTGCTCTTTTTCAACCAGGCAAACATTCTCGCCATATGGGGACGCTCTATCTCCTCATAATGTTCAAAAACTGGGACTAAAAGTGACGATCATACAAACACTAAAGACCCCGTACAGTGTTTAGACCGAACAGAGAGTGCATTAGAGATTCTGTGTGTGTGGTTGGGTTTACTAGACTGTAGTTTGGGGACAAATTTGTCTCCAGAAGTGAGGCAAATCTGCCAAAACTTTACTTTAGGGATATTAATAAATTAAATTACTCATGTTTTTAATATAAAAATGGAAAAAGTTTTCTATAAGATGTAAGGTTAGGGTTTGATTTAATTACATTTTTTTAAACATGAATGTTCCCATTTAACTTCATAAAAATGTTTGTGTGTGTGTGAACTCACTTAAAGAAGGGCGTATCAATAACAGCAGGACAGAAATATTGGTTGATGTAGGTGGTAAGTAAACATCGGTCCCAGTCGTCAGTCACATGTCCTCCATAGTTGATCCCAGCGATGAGAAACTTGAGAGCGTCCCAGGGGATTTCCTCATACTCATCCAAATAAAGACTCAGAAGATTCTCACTCACCTGAAAAACAAAGAGAGAAGAATCATTACCAAACAGTCAGTCTTCACAAACCCATACGGTTGTCAGAGATGCATATGAGTTCACAGATTTATTTATGGTATGTTTTTAAAACATGTTTTTTCAATAACAATTTCATAGCCATAGGCAATACCTATTAAATATGCAGCTTATCTTGAGCTTAAAATATTATGCGAAATTAAGGCTACAGCATCACCAGGATGCAAAGGTGAACACAGTTTCATTGAGGGTATGTGCGAGGATAAGATGCATGCTTTTAACTATAATAACTTTGACAAGCTGCCAAAGTCCTAATAATTTTGTAGCCTACAAAAATGAGTAGTGGACCAAATAAAATAAGGCTTTAACAGCTGTCTCAGATATGTGATCGGCTACAGACAAAAAGAAGGAAAACCAGTTTTTCTCCTAAATCAATGTGACTATACAAGAAGAAGTAGAATTTTTACATTTACTATTAAATTATAAAAAAAATAATTGTACTATTATTTTTCTTAAAAAATGTGTGAAATTTAGTGAATTTGAGGATTATGGTTTATATTTGAGTGTACATTCATAGCTTTCCCTATACATTAAATATATTTTGGGTACATGTTTATTTAATTTATTTTATTTTTTTATATGTATATATTATTATATGAGTTGAAGGTATACCAACGTATTTTTTTTGATTGATGATTGAGGATAGTATGGGAAAGATCTTTAAATGAGACCAGAGGTCTAATCTACAAGTAGACACTGATGATGGTATGATATTGAAAAAGTGTTGTCTTTGCACTGTGCAGTTTTTTTTTGCACTTTGTGCATTTTTGTGGCCTTGAAATAAAAGACTTTTGTTGAAGATTTGTTTTTGTGTGCAGGATTTCATGCTTTTTTATTACTGTGTATTGTAAAATAAAACAAAAAGCATATTTAATATTAATAATCATAACAAGTGAAAATAATTACTATAATTTGGGAAAAGGGTATAGCATGTTTCAATTTCAAATGCAAGATATAAGCGACCCCTGTGGAGTTTGTGTGGAAGCTATGAAATAAATGCACTAATAAATGCATGAAATAAATGCACTTTAAATGTACATGAAATTGATTTTTTTTACTTAAATTTAAGCAATTCACATTGGTCGTACTTTGGAAAACACAGAAATCCACATAACCATTGAAAATTCACATCCTTGTCTCTCTTTCTCTACCTCAAAGTCAGAGTCATTGAAGCTGTAGACAATGTTCCAGCCGAGCTGTAAGAACTTCCTTCTCTCCAGGATGATGCTGTGGAAGAAGCAGAGAGTGAAGAGCAGCTTGTGGTACAGCAGCGGCCGCGAGCAGCGCGAGAACTGAGACTCAGACACCCGCTGATAGAGACGCTTCATATTCCACTTCACCCCCTACAGAGACACGATCACACACACCAAGACCACTTTAATTACAGCACACACCATTTTAAAGAGATCTCACGATACTTTGCAAAGTGTGTATATGTGTACCCTAGGAGGCTCAGTAGTGATTTTGATGCCCGTCGGCAGGATGGCAATGGGGAATGCTGGGTGAGGGGAGGAGCTTAGCCACAGTCGGAAATCTGGATGACATTCTTGGATTTGTAACTCATCTATTGTGATCCAGCTCACAAAAATTTTTTTTTTTTCCCCCCCCCCCCCCCCCCCCCCCCCAAGAGAGACACAGGTGGGGGGGGGGGGTGACAATTAGCCAAGAACACCCAATGACCTGCCAAAGAGAATGAGAGTTTGAATAGTAGATTTAGTAAAAGTACATTAGATTTGAAATTTTCTGAAGAAAATGTGAGTTGTGTTTGGCGATATTATTATTATTATTTTTATTTTTAATGAAATTGCCGAAGAGGCTTTTTTCAACAGGTTTTAACATGGTTGCTATGAAGCTGCTAGTCGTGATGATTATTGATAAAGGACAAAAGTCCCAAGTATCTATGCTATCATTCCTCTGATAGTCACTAAATAGGATCAAACTAGTATTTTGTGACTCACAAAACCATGCGGAACACTTACATATGACCAACACAATCTTATCATCTGCAGAAACCTGTGAAGCACTGTTGTTCATTGCATGTGTGAAGAGGCTAGTCAGTCCTAGATGTCATTTAGAGACTAGAGACTACAGAGGCTACAGCTAAAGCTACTAAAGCTACCGTAGCAACATTCCCAAATTCACTAGCAGGGCCTGGGCTAGCATGACAAGGGACTGGTTCAAGCGAATGCAAGAACTAATAACATCTATAAGTTGAATGCAATGTAAGTCGCTTTGGATAAAAGCATCTGCCAAATACCTAAATATAATGTAAGCAACAAATGGTGTAATTCTCAGGGTCACAGCAAAGGTGAAAAACAACTCCTGTAAAAGTAAAATAAACTGCTTTTGGTGCAAAAAGTGGAATGTATACAGTATACTACCATTAAAAAGTTTGGGGTTGGTCAGATTTTTTTTGGTTTTTGAAAGAAATCTCTTATGCTCATGAAGAATGCATTTATTTGATCAAAAATACAGTAATAGTGAGGAGCCCTTTTACTAACTGAATGAAAGTTCATTTGTGAGGAGAGCAATCACGTTTATTTTCTAAAACCAAAATGAAACTGAACACCATAATACTGCAATAAATCAAGGTCGTCACTAAAGACTCTTAAACGTCTACAAACACTCAAGTCTCATTTAAGCTCAAGCACTCAGAAGTAAACCAATATCCTTCAAAAAAATCTCTTCTATGTCCCCATCTCATATATGAAACACCTGCAATTCAGCAACTAGCTCCTAATGCACTTGCATTCACGGAAAGCAGTCTTGTTGACAAGTTTTGGGTGACTAAGACCCACAAGACCTTCAGTGCCCTAGATGGTGATATCACTTATTTTGTAGCAGAAATATACTGCTGCAGAAAAAGTTAGGTGCCATGCAAAATGTAATGTGCAACAGTATTACTCATCAGAAACGTAGTAAAGTAAAGAGTACATATACTTATTCAAAAATGTAGTCAAGTAGAGAGTAAAATTTGCTAATGTCTTTGATTAAAGGCACAATATGTAAGTTTTCGCCGATAGAGGGTGTGTATTCAAAACAAACAAAGAAACAAAGGCGTGAGTGTGGAATCATGGGAGTTGTGGTCTTCATCCCCACAGCCGACACAATCCGACGGGACTCGGGCAGAAATCATGTTCATGGATGAGCTAATGATTTATTAACGTAGAATGAAGCAGGGTGAGGCTGAAAGCCGTCGAAGCGAAACGAGGCCGCTGAACGAGCGCGACACACGGCTCGAAAGCAGCGGAGCTTTTATTATGCCACAGTCGACCGCTTCAGCTCCTTCCGGTCGTGCGTATGTGAGAAAAAAAGCAGCGCTGTTTTATCATACAAGATACAATTGAAAGTTCTGTTATAATGCTACTCATGCATATTAAGGTCTTTGGTGTTTCATGTTTCTACAAAACAAAAAACGGAAATCGAGGGGTTATGACGTCATTGGCAGGGGACACAATGACACTATGGACGCGGTCTTTGTCACTAGTTAAAATTGCTTATTTCTTTGGATTTAAACATTCTTTGAAACATTTGGGATAATGTAAGTACACAAGTCAGCAAAATATATAACACTGTTCTAGTGGTTTTTGGATATTTTAATGAAAAAATCTTACATATTGTGCCTTTAAGTACTTAAGTAATTAGATAGACACTTTTACCCACCCCCCCCCCCCCACCACTGACAAAAGGACTCCAGTATTCAGTGTAATATGATCCTTCAGAAACCATTCTAATATGCTGATTTGGTGCTTGTCTATTTATATCAATGTTGAAAACAGTTGTGCTGCTCTTTTTTTATTTTATTTGTGGAAACTGTGATACATTTTTTTCAAGATTCTTTGATGAATAAAGTTTAAAAAAACATTGTAAATGCCTTACTCTCACTTAATTTAATGCAAACAAATAGCTAAATAAAATAATTTATTTTAAAAACAAAAATAAATAATTAAATCAATCAATCAATTTTACTAATCCCAAACTCCCAATCTACTCATCTAACTTAATTTTGAGGGCAAACCATTAAGAGTTATCAGAGGAAGCTATAAACAGGGAGATAAATAGTGGCAAAAACACAGGCAGAGAGATCACCTCACCATTTGCGACTCCCTCTTTGATCAGCCGCGTTGCGATGGGTGCCTGGCCCTGACCCAGTGAGAGGGCAAAGAAGCGCTGACCCATGCCTGACGTCTCTGCCAGCTGAACCAGCTGATGTTGGGTCCACACCAGGGGACAGCACAAGATCAGAGGAGTCCTCGTGGTGCTGGTCCGCTAAAAAGCCTGAGGCGCACACACACACACACACACACACCCACACACACACACACACACAGTAAATGGGTTTTGGTGCAAATGCAGATGATTTTTTGATTCAGATGGTTTCTATTTTCTAAGTAAATGCCAAAGTCAAAATGCATACTAAAAAATGAGAGAAAAATGAAAAAGGGGGGAAAAATCAATTGCATTTAGGTAACTCTGAAGCATATCTGATTTATTTCATGCAGTCTCTCACTCTCTGTCTAGAGGGAGACACAGGCTCGCAAAAAAAGAGCCCTGGTGTTGGTAAGTTGTGTTGGTTATTATGCTCCAGAGGTCCAGAGAGGTAAGAGTTAAAAACATTCAATTGTTTCTGAGTTCAAAAGCTGAAAATGTCAGCTTCTTATCGAACGGTGTCATTAACAATCTGGGTACATTTCACCTTAATGTAACACAAAACTTTGCAATTTTCAAATCTCACCCAAGAGCCACTATGATATAAAGAACAAAAAAAGTTAATTTCTTTGCTCATTGATTCATTTTCATACTAAGCTTTAAGGTGAGCAGACATCTTTGTGTGTGTGGGTGTTTATGTGTGTGTGGGTGACACTCACAGCCTTCATATCGAGAATGGGCGGCTCTACGAACTGAGAGCCCAGGTTATTGATGACGAAAGTCGTGACGCAGAGAGAGACGCGATCCTGTCGGAGAGATCGTACAATCAGCATCCTCTGCAGCTCATTGCAGTTTTTTTGCCATTCTCCTGTACAGAGAGCGAAAGAGAGGAAAATCAAAACAAAGAGGCAGATTGTGGCATTCAGGTCAGGAAGGGAGAGAGGGAAGAGAAATGTAGTATAGTGTAGTATATATATTTATTTAATGCCATGTCAGCATCAAAGGCTATTTTCATGGCAAAAACAATTAAAAAAATACGAGTATAACAAATACAATAAAAAACAGTAAACAAACAAACACAAGTTTATATCACACAACATTTTTTGGGAAGATAAATGAAGAGGGAAATTAAGAAACAAGTTTAAAAGGGGAAGTTTCATTGACTTGTGATATTTGAATGATATTTTCTATTCCCTAACTAGGATCTCTGAACCATGAACCTTTTTTTAAGTACCAGAACTGAATGATATTTTCTTCAGGTTAATGGCAGATGCATTCTTCTGCCAGTGTGGACAGAACACCATTTTAAATCCATACAACTCTGACATTGGCTCTGATTCCCATTAAGAACCATTAAGGAGCCAGAATCATTCTGATTGTACGATTCCTAACCCAAACCAAACCTTATATCCTAAAATTAGGTTCCCACAATGTACGCAAAACTTGACGCCCACACACACACACACACAACATTACCAGGAAGCGGTGCTTTCTCTGGTTCTGGATTGGTGTACCAGAGGTGCCAGTCTCGAGGGTACTGCTCAAACGAGGCCATGAGTCCATGGAAATTAGTCAGCTTATCCAGTTCAGTTATGTTGTCCCAGTTAGAGTCAGACAGCCAGATAGAGCAGGGGTTATCCATCTGTTTCTCCTTATCCAGAACCTAACACACACATACACACACACCACACAGATTACTTTATATAACATGAGGACTTTTTTTATTTTTAAACAAGTCAAAACAATCTTTTCCAAAAATCCACTTTCAGAACCAGAACACACACACAAACACACTCCCCCCTGCAGCTCTCACCAGTCCCCCCCGGAGAAAGAAGCTGTATTCATCAATGTTGAGCTTTATGGACGCCTCCAGGATCTTGGCGCACATGTGGAAACTGAACAGGAGCTTGTGACACTCAAACAGTCCTCGACAGGTGTATCTGCAAACAGATCAAACTCTCTGACATCACTCTGAAAGTCAGCTTAATATGATTTAAAAAACCATAAAAAAATGTGAGATGACAATGAGCAAGCACTACATGATGATTATGTATGTGGCTGTATGTGTGTGCATCATTTATGAAAAATGTCCCATGGGTAAATACAGTTATTTACATTTACATATGAAGACATATGAAAATAAAAACAGTGTAATGCTACATAAATGCTATGTACATGCACAACTGTTAAAGAAATTAATACTTCTATTTAGCAAAGACCCACTGAACTAATCAAAAGTGACTGTGACATTTCAAAATAAATGTGGTTCTTTAAACTTTCTAGTTCAAAAAGAATCCTAAAAAAAAAAAATTACTATGGTTTCCACAAAGTATTTTAAGCACAACTGTTTTCAGTTGTGGTAATAAGAAATGTGAATGATTTCTTAAGGATCATGTGACACTGAAGACTGGAGTTATAGCTGCTTTGCCATCACTGGAATAAATGGCCATCACAGTTATTTAAATTATAATAATATTTCACAATATTATTGTTTTTATTGCATTTTCTTTATCAAATAAATGCAGCCTTGGTGATCATAAGAGGCTTCTTTCAAAAACATAAAAAGAAATCGAAATCGTACTGATCGCAAACTTTTGAATTGGTAGTGTATACAGTATATATAATTTTCACAAAAATATTAAAATAGCTTTTATATTTTATTTTTTGTTACAATTAAAATAGTTTGAATAAAAATTTAATAATCTTTAAAACAGATTTTCATGCTTTAAGACACAAAACTTATTCTTAACAGGCATTTTGAAATTAGAAAAAGTACATGCTACAGGCATCTGAAGGTTTTAATAAAAATCAACCTCTGGGGCATAAGAGTGCAAGTACAGTGAAAAAACTCCAAAAACTGCACAGTAACAAAGGAACACCTCTGTAAATATATGCATGTGTATGTGAGTTTGTGTTTCAGACCTGTAGACAGCATAAGTGTGGTGTCTGTTGAGGTTGTTTATCCTCTCCTCCAGTTTGTGGCTGCGGGGGCTGCTCTCTATACTCAGGGTGAACAGGTTGCTGTAGGCGTCCAGAGAGAACTGATACATGGGATCTATATAGCCCAGATCATTCAGTACAAAGAACAGGATGGACGCCCTCTGGGCGCAGGGGCGGTAGGCCTGAACACACACAAACACACACACAGAGTGGTGTCTATAGCTTTATCTGCCTCTCCTGCTATCAACATCCTCATCTCAGCAGTCTTTTTATCTCTCTGCCTTATTCAGAGGCACAATCTTTAATCCAATCAGGCAACCCTTTCAGCACCCTCCCTCACACCATCTCTCTCTCCTTGACCTCCCCCTCATCCCCCTCTCTCTCTCTCACCTCTCTGGCGGTATCGATTTGGATCTCGGTCAGTTCGCTGATCTCCAGTTGTTCTGCGACCTCCGTGGCCGTGACTTTGGAGGTCTGCAGTGTGTTCACCAGCTGAACGTCGTCCAGCAGGGAGCCGGACGCCTCATTCAGCAACCTGCACACAAACACAAACAAAATGGATGAGTGCAAAATGTGAGACTTGCTAGTATAAATACACTGTTGATTAGAATTACTGATGTGTTAGTGGCACTTGTATGAAGGTGCTAATGCAGAGCTGTGACATGTGCGAGCGTGTGTGCCGCCCACCGCAGGATCTCGTCCTCCAGCTCCTGCAGTTTCCTCTTGCCAGAGGCGATGTTGATCACCAGAGAGTCCTTCTGTTCCTCCAGCTCAGGACGCTCCTTCCTCACCACGATCCCCAGCAGCTGGGCCTCCAGACCCTGATGCACAGAGTTATGTTTCATCCTCAAAGACCTCTGTCATGGGAACAAGTTCATTAACACACACTGACCTGTTCTTTAACAGCAAAGTTGACAATAGTGGTTTTGGAAGAGATTTCAGGAGTGTAATGTGGATTGGACAGTTTGGTGGTCATGTAGAAACGGAATTCAGGACTGTATTCCACTTCTTTATCTCCCAGTTTTAACAAGAAACGCCCACCTGCAGAACACACACAAGAGATATGCAATATTTCCACACATCATTCCTTGTGGAATTTGAACCTACAACCTTGCCAGGCCAAATTTTTAATCACTGTGGCAAATTTCACTTGCCCCGGTGACAGTTTCTCTGGCGGTGACATTTTTTCATATGCTATTTTTAAGTACTAGAAACAAAATACAGATTTTTTTTTTTAGCTATTTTACTTCATTAAATTTATTACGGTTTGCATGATGTAAAGATAATTTTATAGTAAAAATACTTTTTAAGTAAAATAACCTTTAAATAGCATTATACCAGTAAATTACACTGCTATAACATCAAAAAATGCTTTCAACAGACAGACATATTCATATATACACAACCTGAACCCATTACATCCTGCATATTCTGTCATCCTGATTAAGCAATGTTATCAGTCAATGGTGAGTCGTGTGTGTGTTTGTGTGTGTATAGAGAGGACTGACCAACTTTTGTGAGGGACTTGTTGAGAATGGGGGCTAGTGAAGGATCTAGTTCCTCTTGGACGTTCTGCAAAAGAACTGGGGAACCAAACTGCACCGCATTCTCCAGGATCCGCAAAAAATCCGGCATCTGCAGGTCTATTACCTTCAACCCCTGAGAGAGAGAGACAACATGAGACTAGAAGAGAACATGAAGGACACACGAAGGACGATATAATGACATCGACTAAGAAGAAAAAAGTAAAGGTAGCAGAGAGGATAAATATGATTCAAAAGTGATAAATGGACATCGAAGAAAGAAAATGGGATGTGAAAGAGATGGAGAAGAGCTGGAGGAGGCAGAAAAGAGGCTTCGGCTCTGTCATTTTGTTATTGTTCGTAAATGTCAACGTTTAACTGTAGCGTGTGAACGGCACTCGCCGCTCCAGACACTCACCACTACAGATGAGAAAAGACCTGCGAAGAGGAGGAAAAGGTCACAGACAGAAAGAGAAGAAGAACAGAGGCTGAAGCTGAACAGCAAATTATCCGGAGAGATGAATCGAAAGTGTGCGTCCTCCTATGTCTCCTGAACATACATGACAGCCTATCTCCCTCTCTGTTTGTTATATCTATCTATCCTCCCTCCATCTCTTCTTCTCCTTCAGCCAACACCCCACCCCACCCGCACAGCGGCCCCCGAGACCGCGTGTATTCATGTGATCGTGTTCAGAGGTCGGGTACTGCCGAGAAGGAGATTGGTGAGCAGAGAAGTAGTCAGCGCGATGAATGGCGTGGGGGCAACGAACGGGTACCGAGCAGATGTCTCGCGGGCCGCGTTTCCAACTCCCCGGCGCCCGTTTGGCTTTCTGTATTCTAGTTCAGGGAGGCCCCTGGCCTGTTGTCGCGAGGAGAGAGGTCGTGATGCGCTCGTAGATGGTGGAGAAGGGTAGAGGTTGGCACTGAATGTGGGTTATGTTTTTCTCCATGGAGAAATTAATCAACACTGTCTCGAGAAGTTAATGGAAGAGAATAGGGGCCCGATCTCCGTTGAGTACCGTTGTTTCTGCCCCGGTTTGAGGTCTGACAGCACAGCCCCAAGACATTTCCAGCAAAATAATGTAGTCTGAGTTCAGTAAAAAGATTCTATGAACTTTTCTATGAATACCATAATATATGGGATATGTGTATGAGTGTGGTGTGTGTGTGTGTGTGTGTGTGTGTGTGTGTGTGTGAAATATTCACTTTTGGATCCAGTTTCTTAATCCACTTTAGCGCTTGTCCTTGAGGGTCCACCATTAGTGGCCATCTGTGACGAAGGACAGGGAGAGAGAAACATTAGCTCTTACTATAAATGCATGTCACATTTTTTTCTAATAATCCATAATCTCAAAATGCCATTAATCTGTTTGGTGTGTGTGTGTGTGTGTGCACGTATGTGTAAGGGAGGAAATTAGCATTAGCTATAAATGAACAATGCAAAAAAACCGAGCTTACTATTATCTTTAGCTAATTATTCTCCAATCACTATTCATTACTGCTCATTATTCATGAGATATCATCATTATTCTAATTAGCGTTAAGGGATTGGCTCTCTGGGCCTGACCGGTTGCCACGGGTGACGATGACTCCGTTCTCAGTGGAGAAGGCATCAGACGGAAGGCCTTGGATATTCCATTCGCGCACTGCCGTGGGTTTAGACAGGAACATGGCAAAGCTGAACCCCGGAGAACACGGCACCCCCAGTTCTCTTACCTAGAGATGAAAAGGGTAGCAAAGGATTCGGGCAAGGACATTTGAACGAGAGGAAGGAGAAATGAAGTGTTAGAGCTGTCACCTGCATAATGTCATAATATTCTAACCTGTGAAGTGTGCAATACTATGCAATACTGAACCAGTTTTCAATGCAAAGCTATGAATTAAGTTACAGCAAATTATTTAGATCAGTGGTTTTCAAACTTTTTTTAAGAGTGACCCTATTTTTTCTTTTAAATTGATGAAACCCTATCTATCTATCTATCTAGTATTATCTATCTATTATCACTATGATTATTATCTATCTATGTTAGAAAATAAACCCCACCCACCCAGCACGAGGACACAGAGAGCCGAGTGTCTTAATGTGCAGCTGTGGTCAGAGGTAGTCTATCTATTATCTATCTATCTATCTATCTATCTATCTATCTATCTATCTATATCAATAAAATTAATTAGCACTAAGTTTATACTGGGTGCTAAAGATGAGCTAAGGCAAGACAGACAGACAAAGAAAATGACAGTCAAAACAACAGACAGAGTAACATAAAAAACAATAGTCACAGAAAGACAGGCAGACAAACATATTGACACCTACAACAATGGAATGAACGAATGATAGAAAAAATGGCAGACAGGCCAATAGACAGAAAGACAATGAAGGACGGACGGACGGACGGACAGATAGATAGATAGATAGATAGATAGATAGATAGAATGACAAAGAAAAACGCAGACAGAAAGATTGCCATAACAATACAATGACAGAAAGAGAGACAGACAGACAAGAAAAAAAGACCATCAAAAACAACAAAAAAATAAAATGATAGAGAATAACAGACAGGTAGACAGATACCTGTTTCATCCAGATATTTGTGACCAGCTCATCTCTGTAGTTGGACAGGAAAGGGCCCATGTAGGACAGGAAAGCAGCAGCCAGCAGGCAGTCTCCCACCAGACAGGACATGTTCTTCTCCAGACCCTGAGCCATCACACACACTCACAATCACATCAGAGACCCCTGGCTGCATTTTCACATCCACATATAAAACATCAAGGTGACTGGAGGGTGACTATGTGTGTGTTTGTTCGTACAGCCACTGTCTCCTCCCAGCGAACTCTCTCTCCTGCCAGTCCAGACACCAGCTTGCCGGCCCGGTCCAGTTTGAGCTCCATGTCCTCAGATTTCCTCCGTAGCTCCTCTTTCTGGGCCAGCTTTTCATCATATTGCCGCTTCAGCTGATCCAGTTTCTCTCCTACCTATAGACACACACACACACAAACATGTTTTTAGCACTATATAACTATATATAAATAGTATTAACATAAAGTCATGCCCACATGCATGCACAAATATAGTGCAGGACAGACTGACACATGCTGACCTCTCTAAGTTTGCCCTGGGCCTCAGCCAGTGCGGCCTGTTTCTCAGCCAGCTGAGTCATTGCTCCATGCAGCCTGGCTCTCTTTGGCTCAACCACCCTGAAGATACGGCCATATACCTGATATATACACACAGAGAAGTATGAGAACATAAAAAAAAATGTTTTAGTGTCAAGACCCCTTTACACCAACAATGATAACTTTAACAATATCTAAAATAAATTCTTAAACTTTAACTATTCTTAAAGTCTTTCCTTCCCTATTGTGGCTTATATCTAAGAGAAACAGCTTTTTGAATGAAAAAAAAAATAAATACATGGTGGAACTTGATTTTGCCTATTCGGAATTAATTGGATGGTTGTTTTCTAATTACTGCGATCTCATGTAAGTGACAGACGACAGGAATTTATTGGCCAGTCATTGCGCCAATGCACACGTTATCAGAGACAAGACATTGTTGTGGTGGGGAAGTTAATGTGCATGGATAAATAATTTATAATAAACACTGAATTACATTAAAAAAATAAAAAAGAAATACATTAAGAATTTTCATTTTGGATTTCATGGTGACTTTAAAGTGCTTTGAATAAATCACTGGTGCTGATGGTAATATACTGTAGTTACCATTATAGTTTTTGTTTTTGGTGTGAACTTGCCTTAAAATATATATATAATATATATTTTTTTTATATAAAAAGGGCAGCATAACACCATTCTGGTGTCGTAACCGTTGTAATTGTTCATGATTGTTGTACCTCCATGGCCCTGACCCACATGCAGAGGGACTTTGCAGCGAGTGAGACCCGTCCGATGATCTCAGGCTGGAAGTCGGGCTGCGTGCAGTACTGTCCAATGGTCTTCAGCACGCGGTCGGAAATGTTGTCCTTATCAAAATTCACCAACTGCTTAATGAAGTTGCCCTCTCCTAAAACAAATGGCTTGAATTCAGCCTCAGGCAAGCACATATTTCATTTTTTTCTGCAATCTGTTCTGTGGTTATGTGCTTTCTACCGCATTGTGCTGACCTTTTTAAATATATCCTGGCATGCTAATGAATCACCCAACCCTCCCCTTTCTCTGTTTGGCTCATGTGATTTTGGTTATACAGTAGTCTGGTATGGATTTCATGACTGAGCCAGTGCCTGAATCCATGTGTGACATCAGTGTGATGGAGTGATTTAATAAAGATCTGGAACTTTCTCTTTCTCGTACCCAGTTGTCTCTTGGCCTCCGCCCAAGTTGGATCACATCCTCTGAGGATCATAACTGCCTGCATGACGGTTTCCACAAGAGCTGGAGGTCTGCCATATGACTTGATCTCCGTCATATCTTTCTTATTCAGCGACTCCAGAGCCTGAAGACAGTCCAACAAGATTACCACAGTTTTTTCATGTGCTGATGAAAACGTTATGTATCACATATTCAGTTGGCACTGCAGCTGTATGATGTCGTATTAAAAGTAATAGTCGCATGAATGCAGAATGACCTTCATGGCTTCCTCTAGAGCAGGAAGTGCTTCATCTAGGTCTCTCTGAGCATTCTCAGCCATGGTCTTGCACTTGATTTCTTCTGCTTCTATTTTCTCACTGTGAGCACCCACCGCCTACACAAAGACACACATTAAAAAAACACACCAATCTTAGAAGGTTATAAATATTCCAAGAACGCACACTACCTAACATATACAAAGAAAAACAACAACACACAAATACACACAGACACAGATCATTTTACCAAACACAAACATCAGTATGCAATAACAAAAAAAGAGGATTGCTGAGCAGTATGACGATATTTCTCTTTCAAACATTCCTTCGGTATCTCACTATGGGAATCACCTCAGGCGTGACCAATCCTGGAAGCACCAATTACACCACATCTGTCAGTTGACAGACCATTCACGACACGATGGAGTCCTGCCTCCCTATATATATCACTACATAACAGTCCCTACCTCATTCTCGTTCTCTTCCCAGTGAAGATCTTTTGGAAGCTATATTCTCGGTTGCCCCTTTCAGGATTAGCTGCTTAACTGTTCTTAGACGAGCCGTCAAGGTACGTCACCGAACACGTTTTTTTCTGAGAGCGGGTGTTTTTCACTATCAAAAATGTGCAGTCACCAGGATCCAGTACGTATTCAGACCAGATGGTGGATCAACACCTAGAAAGGACCTCCACAGCCCTGAAAGACAGCGGAGACCAGGACAACTAGATGAGCCCCAGATACAGATTCCCTGTAAAGACCTTGTCTCAGACGACCACCGGGACAAGACCACAGGAACCAGACGAGTCCTCTGCACAATGTGACTTTGCTGCAGCCTGAAATTGAACTGCTGGTTGCCTGGTCAGAGGAGAACTGGCCCCCCGACTGAGCCTGGTTTCTCCCAAGGTTTTTTTCTCCATTCTGTCACGATGGAGTTTTGGTTCCTTGCCACTATCACCTTTAGCTTGCTTAGTTGGGGACACTTAATATCCAGCAATATCGTTGACTTGATTGCAAATGATTGCAAGGATACTATTTAAACTGAACTGAGCTGGATGGAGACATCACTGAATTCAATGATGAACTGTCTTTAACTGAAAAATGAGTGTTTACTATTGTCATTTTGCATTATTGACACACTATTTTCCTAATTAATGCTGTTCAGTTGCTCTGACACAATCTGTATTGTTAAAATATACTTGAAAAAAGATATGACTTGACTTGACTATCAAGGTGGAAATTATTGTTAAGAGACAAACGAGCGAATTAACGTGTTATGACGAATTCTCTGGTCTGTCTTTTTTCTAAGTGACACGTTGTGGTGAGCTTAGCGCTTGATAAAAGAATGGACACGACTATTAGTTCTACAAGCGGGGCCACAACAGGGAAAGATGCCTCATGTCCTTGTGCATGCGGAGCAAGTATTTCAGGCAGGGATTCTCATCCCCTACAGTATGTATTGAATGCCTGGGGGTGAGACACACTCAAGCAGCACTCGCGAACCCCGAGTGCTGTCCACACTGTTCCCTTCTCCCGTCAAGGGTTCTGGAGAGAAGAGTGGTGGCCGCTAATAAAGGAGACCCCTCCCTTTCTCCGTCGACCACGTCGACCAAACAGCTGCCTGTGTCATGCAGCTGGGGCGAGTCTATGGATGAAGTCTCCCCCAAGCTTCCTCCTCTTTTCCCGATCTTGTCAGAGGGAAGAGAGGAGGAGAAGGATGATGACGAAGCGATCGCTTGTCTGTTGGAGAAGGATGGAGAGGAGGATGATGATGATGATGATGACGCGATCCTACTACCGATGCCCTACCGTCCGGGAAGCGCGTTAAGCTAAGGGTCCCCGTCCTCAGCTCAAGTGGAGCTCGACCTGCTCGAAATGTGCAGGAGGGCGGCAGCGAAAATTTCTATTGAATGGCCGTTGCAGCAGGCGGGCCAGGGAACGGAGAGAGATCTATATGACGGCAAGCGACTGCCGTCACGTTCCCCGCCTCTTAAAACAGTTATACCTGCAGTCCCCCGCATGCGTTTCAGAGATGAAGCGTTTTTGGGACAAACCCTTTTCACACAGGGTTCCTGTAAAGGGGTTTTCCAAACTGGATGTGCACAACATGGAGGAGCTAGGATGTCAAATCCCCCTCCTGTTGAGCTGTACATCATGCACATCATCTTAACCCTAATTGCAGAGCAGCTTTTTCTTCTGCCTCAGCTTCGCTGCCAGGATGTACTGAGCGCCTAACAGCCTCAGTTTTTCAGAAGATCTATCGTTCCTCTGCTCTGGCAGTGAGGGCTCTGAATGCTACCTCTCTCTTCACTGCATATCAAGCAGAGTTAATGGAGGAGATGGGGAGACAAGTGGATGCTGTGTCACCAAACCCAGCTCTCTTTGAAGAGATCTGCGTTATTGCAGATCTCCACCTGAGAACCTCCAGCAGTGCAGACCAGAGCTGCGGCCGCAGCATGGGCTTGGCAGTGGTTGGTGAGCGAGCTCTCTGGCTGGGACTTTCAGGACTATCTGACAGAGAGAAAGTTGATTTCCTGGATACCCCGGTTGAGCCCAAAGCCCTTTTCGGCGCATCAGTCACTGCTATGTGCTAGCGGTGTGATCTGAGGAAGCAGGAGGGTGAGGCTTTCCAAGCTTGCCTTCCCCGAAAACCCATTCCTAAGGCTTTTCCATTAGCACGGACTGGTTTTGATGCCCCCCTCAGAAGTGGTCAGCCGGCTTTCAGGAACCCCAGACCTCCCCAGCCTCAGCAGACTGAGGTACAACCTAAGCCAGCACAGCCAAGGGGAAAACCTTCCTTTGCAGCAGCTGCGGCTGAACACAGACCCGCAAACCCTCAGGGAAGGAAGAAACGCCAAGCAACCTAACCCGTCCTCATGTTCTGGACGAGGGAACGAGCAACAGCACTCTTGGAGTATCTGTTGTTATCCTCCCTCAAAATGAGTGGTTATTTTCTCCCCCTCCCTCCAACAGAAGGCGTTGAACTCGGGAACCGTTCAAGGAAATGTCAAAAAGTTCTCTTTTGACCAGTTCAGTGGTGGAGTTGGCACCAGTGCCCCACAAAGACAGTTCACAAGAGAATATGTGTGGTGTGAAAATAAACAAATTCCCTGTGCATCCAGGCAGTGGACCGAGGGCACAGCAATGTTTGAAAATAAAAACACACACAAAACCACCAGTGTTCGACACTGTGTTGATGGCAGCCGCAGAAGGGGAGTCAGCTCAAGTTTTAGAGGAAGAAATAGCCTCTTTAATAAGGAAAAGAGCAATCCGAGCTGTGCCGCCGGAGGACAGCCAGCACGGCATTTACTTCCGGTACTTTGTAATTTCCAAGAGAGGCAGAGGTCTCCGTCCCATTCTGGATTTACAGAACCTCAACAAACACCTCAGAAAATACAAGTTCAAAATGCCCACATTCAAAGCGCTGTCACATTTTATTCCCGAGAAAGACTGGTTTACTTCAGTCAATCTGGAAGATACATATTTCCATAGACATCTACCCGGCACACAGGAAATTCCTATCAGGGCACAGCCTACGAGTTTATGACTGTCCCATTCGGTCTCTCACTAGCTCCAAGAACATTTTGCTAATGTATAGAAGCAGCTCTATCACCGCTGAGAACAGCGAGTCTCAGAGTATCAGCTTATTTGGACGATCTACTCTGCACTCCGTCACGGCAGCAAGTGGAGACAGACACGAAGATGCTTGTGTCTCATTTGAAGAGCTTAGGTTTCAAGATAAATGAGATAAAAAGCTGCCTGATGCCCACACAGGAGATAGTCTATCTAGGACTCAGACTGAACTCAGATTGGTATCAAGCATTTCTGTCAGAGGAGCGCATCAGGTCAATTTGCAGCTGTCTATCCCTTTTTCAAAAAGGGAAAAAAGTCCCATTCAGACTGTGTTTACGCCTTCTGGGGCTGATGGCCTCGACAGTCTCGGTTATTCCTTTGGGACTGTTGCAAATGAGAGAGTTTCAGAATTGGACAGCAGCACAACACTTATGTCCAAAACACCACCTCAACCGCAAAGTGATGGTGTCACCACTTTGCATGTGTGCTCTCCGTTATTGGAGAAACCGCTCGTTCCTCGAATCAGGGACTCCGCTGGGTGCAGTTTCCATGAGGAAGGTAGTAACGACGGATGCATCGCTTTCAGGTTGTGGTGCAGTGTGCAAGGGCAGAATAGCGAAAGGGAAATGGCCCATATCACTGCAGAGCGTGCACAAATTACCTATAAATGTTAACAGTGTTTCTAGCTTTGAAACATTTTGTGCAGTTTCTGCGGAACCACCACATTTTGATCACATCAGACAACACGACCACGGTGGCATATATAAATCGCCAAGGTGAGGAGAGCACAAGCTCTCCTCAGCTACACAGTCTGGCATAGAAACTGATTGTGTGGGGCGGGAAACACTTTCATTCATTACGGGCGACGCACTTCCCGAGAATAATGAATGCGGGGGCGTATCTCCTGTCCAGGGGGAATCCTCGGTACGGAGAGTGGACACTCCTCCCTCAGGTAGTGGGCCAGTTGTGGAAGAGAGTGCTGGCGGCATTTGAACAGGGTGTCAAAATCACTGATTCCACCGTGGGATCTGGTACACCTTTTGAACCTATAGACAGCAGCGATCTGAAGCTCCTTTCGCTAAAGACCGCATTATTACTAGCTCTTTCATCTGCAAAGCGGGTTAGTGAACTTTATGCTTTGTCAGTTCATAACTCCTGTATGCAGTTCACTATGGATTACTCGCGAGTCTCTCAAAACTAATCCAGCGTTCGTGCCTAAAGTGAGTGAGTCAGCTCTAGCCTATAATCAAGTGGATTTATTGGCATTTCACCCGCCGCCCTTTTCGTCACCAGAAGAAGAGTGGCTTCATTGTTTGTGCCCTGTCCGTGCGTTGCGTTGCTATGTAAACAGAACGAAAGAGCTGCGGAAGAGTAATCAGTTATTTGTTTCATGGGCTGATTCTCATAAAGGTAAACCTATTTCTCGTCAGCGCCTGTCCCACTGGGTAGTGGAAGCTATTATATTGGGTTATAATAGCATGGGTCTTAGTCCTCCAGAGGGGCTGAGGGCTCATAGTACCCGAGGCTTGGCCACCTCGTGGGCGGTGTTTAAGGGCGTTTCAATTCAAGACAATTGTGCGGCGGCGAGCTGGGCATCGCCACACTTTTGTCCGATTTTATAGGCTGGATGTTACAGAGCCGTCGTTGGCTCATTCCGTCCTAAGTGGGTAAAAAAAACAAAACACTCATACAGAGGATGTTTTTATGCTTCACGATGAATAGTGGTGGGCTTGTGTTTTTATATTATCACACATCACTGAGTTGGTTGACATACCTGCTTCGGACAGCATATCTGCAGAACGGGAGTTGTCTATATCCCATAGTGAGATACAAGAAGGAATGTTTGAAAGAGAACTTTAGGTTACTCACGTAACCCCAGTTCTCTGATAACATGAGTGAGGTATCTCACCACACTTCCCTACTTGCAGCTGCATGGGGAAGAGATATGCGGAGAATGAGGTAGGGACCGTTATGCAGTGATATAAATAGGGAGGCGGGACTCCCGCATCACTGTCGTGATTGGTCTGTCAACTGACAGACGTGGTGTAATTGGTGCTTCCAGGATTGGTCACACCCGAGGCGATTCCCATAGTGAGATACCTCACTCATGTTATCAGAGAACCGGGGTTACGTGAGTTACCTAAAGATATCAGCCAATGGCAAAAATGTGTCAACCAGTACCATTTATAATGCAGTATATTTACACATTTATGATTTACAATAAATAGAAAGCACTATAAATATATACATTCTATTATATATTACTGTATACTACATTAAAAGTCTTTTATGTTTAAATCTAATGTTACAAAGTTAAACTGTTTGAAAATCTTACTTAAAAAAAAGATTCAGTCTCTTTTACTATGAAATCCCCTATTAATATATGATGTGCAATATTTAAAACATTTCAAGGTTGATTTTCCACAAAAATTACTATATCACAATGTATAATGTTTAATGTTCCCGTGTAAAGGGTTAGTTCACCCAAAAATGAAAATTAGACTGTTTTACACTCACCCTCAAAGCATCCTAGGTGTACATGACTTTCTTCTTTCAGATGAATCCAGTCGGAGTTATATAAAAAATTGTTCTGGCTATTCCAAGCTCTATCATTGCAGTCAGCGGGTGTTGCAGTTGAACAGTCCACAAGTCGTCAAATAAAGTGCGCACATTCATAATAAAACGTGCCTCACACGGCTCCGGGGGGTGAATACATGCCTCATGTAGCGAATCCATGTGTTTTTGTAAGAAAAATATCCATATTTCAAACGTAATAAACCCTTTTCTCTCACTTTCGATATCTGTCATATGCGGAAGCCGTTCCGGCAGATGATGCAGCACGTATGCGCAGCGCGCGTGCCTCTGAGATATGCTAGTCTCTCGAGTTTGTTTAAGGAAGCAAAGTTTCCTTACTTTAGCAAAGGAAAACCAGTCTCCTCTTGGTTTATATCGAAATCCTGACATTTTTCTTTACAAATCCTCGGTTTGTACTTCTAATTCGTAACTGGCGTTTTGTTTTGTTCTCTCTCTGCTTTCTTCACTTATCACACAACGCCGACGTACTACATCATCTGCCGGAACGGCTTCCGTTTACCACAGATGCCGGAAGTGAGAGAAAAGTGTTTATTACGTTTGAAATATGGATATTTTTCTTACAAAAACACATGGATTCGCTACGGGAGGCCTTTATTCACCCCCTGAACCGCCGTGTGAGACACTTTTTTTACAGATGTGCGCGCGCTTGATGGGACGGATTGGTGGACTGATCAGAAATAACACCCATTCACTGCAATTTTAGAGCTTAGAATAGCCACGACAATTTTTAATATAACTCTGACTGGATTCGTCTGAAAAAAGAAAGTCATATACACCTAGGATGCCTCGAGGGTGAGTAAAACACAAGCTAATTTTCATTTTAGGGTGAACTAACCCTTTAAGTTGTAATTATTCATACCATAATATAAGAGTTTGGTCATACCTTTCAGCCCTAATAAAGGGCCTCAACATTAGACAGACCGATACACGCACCTTCTGCTGTTCATCTGCCTCTCTCTTCTGCTGCACAATGACAACCAGATATTCCTCACACTGTTTCTGGAACTCAGCCACTTTCTTCTTGGCCTCTTCCAACTCTACAGACATGGCCTCCACCTTACTGCGTGTGTCGTCGATTTTAAACAAGCCATTCCTCAACTTAGACACTTGCTCTCCGAGCTCGCCACGCTTCTCATACAGCAACCTGACAAAAAAGAGAGAGTTTCAGAATACTCTGTTTTATTAAGAGTTACCTTTAACAGACAACAGTAAAATGGAAACTACCACGTCTTTTAAATCTTCATGGCAGCTAAAAAAAAACAACAACTAACGAACAACAGGAAAGATAAAAGTGTGTTTGATTCCTACTTCTTGTATTCAGAAACCAGCTCCAGGTAGTTGGTGGGTGTGACGTAATTGTGTCTCTTTACTTCTACTTTCATCCTGTGAGAGAACTGGGCCACAGACTGGTGCATGGTCACAAAGATACTGGCAACATTAGTCTGGATCTGTGAAGCCACCAGAGAAATGACAAGATGTGGAAGCCTCCGTTTTAAACAAACCTTGTACAAGGTCACAACAGAAGAACTGTATGATAAACCCAAACTAATCCTAAAACAGACTAAAACAAAACTAGGCTTGAACTCCCTCTAAACAACAGAGAATCTCAATGGAGAACCTCAAGTCAAAGTGATTTGCAGTTCAAAAACTGAGCAAAAAGAAACACGGTTTGTATGACATCTCTCTCAAAGGAAATAAAAAATCCACAAAGAGATGAAGGATGAGAGAGTCAAAGACTCCTGATGAATCTCGACACTTGAAATTCAATTAAACTATGATTCAATAACAGCTACTAAGAGATGAAGTACCTCAAAAACAGGGCTCTGAACCGGTTCAAGGAACAAAAGCGAAAACCGGAAACTAACGAAATTTTGACAGGAACAGAACCAGAAACAGAAACTAAATCAAATTTTATAGTTCCGAACAGAATCGAAAATTTGAAATGGCCATTAACCGGTTAATAACGTTATTTTATCGTTCCATTTAATATTTGAAATTTGCTGCCAACCAATCAGGAATTCAAGTAGTACGGCCTGCAAATGTGACGCTGACGCATCCAACGAGTGAAATGCCCACACTCAGCTGTGAACTCATCATAAGTAGGTTGCAATGGCAATGCACTGGCGTTAGTTTATCCGAGGATAGTGTAAGATGGATTCAACAGATCACATGCACCTGCAGCGCTTCTGTGAACAGAGAAAACTGAATAAAATGATAGGCTTGCATAAAAAAGGAACATACACAGGCATATACACTAAATATATTTCACTTAATCATTGACAGATTAACAAAACGAAAGAAACAAATGTGCTGAGTTTTGGTTCATTGACGCGATCCAAAGTTTTCGGAAAGGAAAACTAGAGAGCAGAAAGTAGTTTTCTTTATTTTACAAAAGCTTAACAGTTTTATTTATTTTACAGTTTATTTTGCAAAAGTTTTGAATGACGTCTTGCTTGGCTTGTATGACCGTATCACGCCAGCACCTCACACACACACACAACATATTTTTGCGACATTGCAGCCTATTCTTTAACAAAATAAAATACAGAAACGTAAATAAATTAAAGAAACGTATTAAAAGTTACACTGCTCCGTTGTACAATATGTTGCGTTCAGCGTGACCATCGCCTTACTGTGCTGATATAGCCGATGTGAAGAATGATGTTTTACGCTGATGTGAGTGAAGTACAAAACCTAGCCTATAATAAATAATATTTTTGCATCCAGATATGTTGCGAATATGTAAACATTTGGATTTGTGCCGAATGAGAGAGGTAGGCATCAGTTTCACCTTAAATTAATTAATTTGAAATTAATTAATTGAAAATTAATTAATAAATAGTTTTTGGATTGACATTTTTATAGCCTAAACGCATAGCCTTAACTTTAGAGGATTTGTTGTGGAGAGAAACTAATAACTGTGTTTATAATGTTTGTAAACATTTTGCTTTACCGGCATTTTAGCCTACATTATTTCTGAATGGAATAATAAAATGCAACGTACAGCCTATAGCCTACGGACTAGGTTATGGGTTTTTTACCCTCAAAACGCAATCTTAATCAAGTAGCGTTTTTTTTTTAAACAATGCAGCAAACATTTTTAATCTTAAAAAATACTTTAATGTCTTTAAAGTGTTAATAGATTTTGTTTAGTAGCCTACATTTGGCCAAAATCTAGAAAAGATGATGCTGTCTTGGATGTGACTAAGCGCAGCGGGTTAAGATACCAGATTCTTTTTTCTTTTTTTCTTTTTTGAGTAAAGAAAACGCTGTACATTATTATTATTATTATATTTTAGCCGATTATCAGCAAAAGAAACTTGTTTAAAAAAATAAAGTTATTAACCGGTATTTCTTCTTCTCGAACCAGTTTCGGAATGGTAGTAATACAGAGGAACACAGGAACAGAAACGTTAAAATATGGATTCTGCTCAGAGTGAACAGATTGAATTTTTTTTTCACCCGGTTTGCGCAGGGGGGCGGGGGGACAGAATACGTCATCAGCGCGTTCACGTACGCTGTGCAGACAGAGCAAGGATGGCAGGCAAACATCAACAACCCGATCTTCCTTTCTGGTATTGTAGTATTTTTAAAGTTTTCTCACCGGTGAATGACACATGATGTAGCCTAGCGGTTCCCAATTCCAGTCCTCGCGCCCCCCAACCAGCTCGTTAGAAGTGAGCTACGTTCATGAACTGTGTTCCGATTGACATGCAACCTACACAGTGTTCTTTGCTCCCTACTCGCTGAGCAGGGGAAATCTGTTGAAGTTTACTTCACTTCGGAACATTTATTTACTGATTTGCGCTGCGCTTCACACACAGGTGAAATTTACTACAGAAGTGTGAAGGACTGGAATTGGGAACCGCTGATGTAGCCTATGGTAGTAATGTTGTCTCTGGTATTCTGATACCTGTGAGCGTATATGTGTTCAGGGGGCATGGCTTTGGACGGCGATTTGCAGGGAGGGTGGGACGTTCGCTTTCAGTGCTATCAGGCTAAAGTTAGCATTTTCGAAGATCTCCTACTGCACCTTTAAAATGTTTTTGAAAGAAGTATCTTATGCTCAACAAAGCTGCATTTATTTGATTAAAAATATAGTAAAGACAGAAATATTGGCATATTATTACAATTTAAAATAACTGTTTTCTATTTTAATATATTTAAAAATTTATTTTATACCTGTAATGGAAAAGCTGAATTACTCCAGTCTTCAGTGTCACATGATCCTTCAGAAATCATTCTAATATGCTGATTTGGTTCTCAAGAAACATTTCTTATTATTATCAATGTTGAAAACAGTTCCGTGTTGAAAACCGCTCAGTGTTTTGTGGAAAACTAAAATAATGTAGTCTGACAATGATTTGCACATTTCAACAATGGCCTTGCTAACTGAAAATTTTGCATTAAAAACTACATTCACACCACTACGGGTATAAGTCCAACTTAACCTTAGACTTTTATTGCAAGTACATCTGTTTTTTATTTCTTTATTTTTTAATTGTTTATCAAACTGATATACATGTCAAAAATCATTTAATAGGGTTGAGTTTAACATATTTAACCCATAATATACCTTTGTGTATTTGTGTGTAATACATTGACAGCACTTGGAAATTAATCAATGGATCATATTTCTTTTGATGTGTCTCACCTCATCCTCGCTCCCTAAAGAGAGTCCATCCAAAAATCTTTCAGCCACTTCCAATAGAGCGTCACGTGGCCATTCAGAGAACCAGTCTATCGTTGTGCAGTTCACAAGGGCTGGGTACTGTCGAATACGGTTCCTTAACAAATACACACACACAAGCAAACATACCCATTAACCCTCTATTATATAGACAGTTCAAGATGGTTTGCATTGATTTGTCACAAACACTAATATCACCCACCGGTCCAATCATGCTTATTAAAGTCAGCCCACTGCCAGACCAATCAGAGTGAGTGCTTAGATGATTCGGGCTGTCATATTTAATGAGTCAAGGCCCTACGGGTCACATTACGCACAACCACCTCCTTCATGTGACGGCAGATGCAAATGAGTGATTAACGAGTACATTTCCCATGCATGGTTCTATAGTGCTGCAAGTGTGGCATAATTGCAAAGCAAGAATGATTTTGCCAGTGAGTCTGGGGACCAGTGGGCAATGTACTGCGTCTACTTATTGCCGTCTCTCATTTAACCTAATATTTACCTGTATTATAGCCCTTCCTTGTTATTTTCATTGTCATATTTTATCATTATTGATTTGGCACACTATAACTATGGACTGCAGCTAAGCAGCTACTGCTTTGGCAATACAAATGCACTGTTGTTCGTCATGCCAATAAAACCCCTGAAGCTGAAACTGACTGAGACACAGCAAGCTAAAGATGGAAAAGTAAACAGAAAGAGAGATAGGCAAAGCCAGATTTACTTCATAGTTTATGAAGACACTTGTGAGTTTACGACAGCACACGGTAAAGAGACTGTAGATGGAGGACAGAGCTTTGTCTTCCTGATGTGTGTGAAATGATAGTTGCAGAGAGGTTTTCTTCTATCGTTTCCTCTAATTTCACACAGTTGTATTTCGCATCCACTTTGAACTCGCACACTGAGTCATCGGTTGATTCATAAGCAGCTATACTATGCGCGGGTCTGTTCGGTTAAACCGTATATTGCCGTTCACTGTGAATCAAGCCTACAGAGAGAGATCTTAAGCCATAAGAAGCCACAGGATGGATGCGCCTACATAGAAGTTAGAAATGGTGGTAGCAAAAGAGTATGATCACTTATAGGAGTAAGACAGCACAATTAGGTGGCAGGTTACAATCATGCCTTTACATGTGATATCCATAGTATGTACAGTAACTAGCACAGTATGTCTTTACCTGCCACACTATGAAGGACACTAATTGTGTTTTCTCATTGTCTTTATGTACACTCCTTTATAGGGCTGGGTAAAAAATATCGATATCTCTATATTAATCGATTCTCTTTTTTACGGAACGATACTGATTCTTAAATCCCAAGAATTAGTCTAGCCTGTTTTCAGTTAATGGTCGGAACACAAGGAGCAGGGCACGCTTCACCTCCAAATACAAGCCTCGCGCGCCATAGCAAGTAGGGGGCTTTGGTGCTCTGGTGTAAACGTGAGATCACACAAGAGATCAGACAATATAGCTGGGTTCACTTTTATTGTCAGATTTGTTTTGCAGTATTCAAACAAGAAATGCCGTTGTGTCAAGTTAATGTGGAGTGAAGATCGCATCGATTAGGTCGCGGACTCAGATCAAGAGACGGAACAAGCGCGAGGCGTACGTGAACTGATCATCTCCTCCACATTAATACCAGCTTCAACACAAAATAAACATGACTGAACGTCCAAAGGCAAGTTAAAATAAAGAGTACCACTTTACAATCTGTATCCTGTTTCATGTAATCACTCAATCAGTGTTTCAGTCGCGCAAATACGTCAATATAAACAATGTCACGTAACGTCACATTTACCTCAGAAAGCATAGTCGGTGACATAAACTCGTTAGTCAGCCAGAAAAATAAAACTGTAGAGAGGAGCATTTTACTAAATATATGCACCATAAAACATATTCATTATAATTTGTACTGTACATTACATTTAATTAGCCTTTAGCATGACGCTTTTATCCAAAGCGACTTACAAATGAGGACAATGGAAGCAATCAAAATCAACAAAAGGTCAATTATATGCAAGTGCTATAACAAGTCTCGTTTAGCCTAATGCAGTACACGTAGCAAAGTTTTTTTTAAATTATATAATAAATGAAAAGAAAACAGATAGAGTAGAAAAATAATAGTGTTAGAGGTCTTTTTTGCTTTTGTTAATTGGATAATAAATGAAAAGAAAACAGATAGAATACAAAAAGATTAGAAAAGCTAGTGTTATTTTTTACTGTCTTCAATGTTTAATTTATGTTTGAAAAAAATCCATAATTTTTTTTATGACAGCCACCATTATGTTTAAAAAAAACGAATTGAAGTAGAAATAATTGTAACTTTATTATTTTAAAAACTTAATTGTGTAATTTTAACAGTTATATGGCTATAGCTTACAAATCAGTCAATTTTAACCTTCAATATTATAGTAATGTAGTACCAAATGAATTACAGCATTCGTTGAGAGACTTTTTTTCCTTGAGAAAATTTGCTATACTGTACCTGATGTATATCCAAAATAATCGATATTGAATCAAATCAAATTGGTAATCGAATCGAAAGCTTGTGAATGAGAATCGAATCGAATCATGAAATTTGTGTCAAAACCCAGCCCTACTCCTTTATGTTCATTATTAATACTAATTGCCACATTGCTCATTACAAGTTTTAAATTAATCTTTATTGATACTTTTAAATGTTTTATTTTGCTACATTTATGCTTATGTTTTACATATTTCATTTATTTTAATAATTAGGCATGTGCTTAGCTACTGTTTTTCTTACTGTTAATATTATTTATTATTATTACTATTATTGCAATCATATTGAATATCATATCGAAAAACAGAGCTGATCACATGCCTAATAAATAAAATGGTTAAATTAATTCAGTATTACTACACATTAATAATAATACAAAATAACAATAATAATTTTATTATTTAAATTATAAAATTTAATCAATAAAGAAATTAAGTACTATTGAAATAATATTTTTTGAAAAGTATTATTTTTATTAATAATAATAATAATTAGATTTTACAGTAAAATTACGCAGCAATTTATTACATTGGATTTATGCAACTCTAGTGGATCATACAGAAAATTCACAACCCAGTATAATTTAATTGAAAATGTTTTCAATTTATAAGTGATATAATTTTTTTATTCCATTTGCACTGTTGTTTGCTCCATTTCTTATTGTATGAGGCTTTGCTGCAAATGCTTAGCAATATCAATGCAGTTTTTTGTCATGCAAATAAAACACGCTAAAACAAAATTGCACCTGAATGGATCTCCTACAGGGCTCATGCACAGCACAATGTGCAGGTTGTTTCTGACGCGCTCTATCAGGTAGTTAAACATGGCGTCTGATGTCTCCAGGATATTGTCCTTCCTGGCTGAGTCTGACAGAGCATTGTGAATCTACACAAACAAAACATGATAAAAATCTGCTCTCATTGTCACTTAGAAGACTAACCCTAACAGACACACATTAAAAATGTATACAAACACACACACCTCATCGAGCTCGTCTGCTTTATAGAGATTGGGCACCTCCCCTGAGCTCAGAATGTTGTTAATGTCTTCAAGAAAGGACTCGTCCACGATCTGTGTGTCATTAAACAGGAACACAGTGGGCTTGTTTTCCACTCCTGTCAGCCGATAGAGCTTTTTAATATCTGTATGGGGAGAAGAAATATGTCAAATATTCCATTGAGGCCACATTAAACTGTGTTGTGAAGGCTACAATGTGCATAACATAATAGATCCTTTGGTCCTGAGTGCTAGGGCAAGAGGCGTTATTCCTCAGCATTTGGAAACATTTACTACAACAGGCCACAGGACAAAATATCAAAGCCTTTGGTATATATCAAAAGAGCTTTATATTTGAGATCTGAAATTGAAAATATAACTCAGCCAACTGCCTTACATTACTTGGTCTTGAAATACAATTGAACATGCCTGAATGTTAATATAACCCTTTAAACTACTGGGAAAATTGCTTTAGATGCTGGTTTACTGGCGTCCCAAACAGGCTACTTAATTAACTTTGCCTTGGTCAAGTAGCTGGACTGAGAGAAGACATGAACTATATGAAGTAGCTCATGAGATGTTTTGAGAGGCTTCTTATCTGTTGTTGGAGCTTGCAATGCCAATGTCACGGTTCGACTCCCAGGAATGACAGTGACACATGATGATAATATGTACACCTTCAATGTACTGTGAGTCGCTTTGGATAAAATCAACTGCCACATGAGTAAATGTAAGTTATAAATCGTGTACAGAACTCACCCTCTCTGAACTCTTGTTTGCGGTACTGTTTGGTGACCTCCACCTGGAAGACCATAAACTTACAGATGTAGGCGGCAAGTCTGGTTAAACTCTGTCTGCCTGAGCCACCGATACCGACCAGCAACATGTTCCCCCGGAGCTGACTGATCACACGTACCAAACGTGTTACTGAGGGGGCAGAAAGAGGGCGCTGTTTCCATCATAAGAATCATAAAAGTTCATTTACTTGCATGAATCATGTGTGTCATTTGGTCAATGCAACATTTACAAACACAAAGGATAACACATTAAAATGTCAATGCATACAAATACACAGGCACACATCATTGCTGCAGGAGGCCAAACAAACAACCGATCACAAAGGAAACTAATTGGCACAAAACCATAATTAGTTATGAACACATAGGCATATAAACATACACGTTATGCTTGCTAATTTCGTAATCAATCAGCTATGCGCAGCGGCATGTCATTGAACTGAGTGTTTGTGACGTGCGAGACGCATTCACCGAGCTGAATGTGAGACCACTTTAATGTCACAGTGCGGCGTGTGCGTGACAGGATGCATATAAAGCATTCTTATATGCGCCTTTGACAGTAAATGCCTGCATGCAAGTGAGTGACATATAGGCTGGGGAACCGGACGCCTAATTATTCTCCCTGCTGAGGGGTTTGTAATGTGATTGCGTTCTTCTTTGTGGGAATGAAAAGGGTAATTATTCATGCTTGTGGGGGATCTGAGAGCTGAAGTGCATGTGATTTTGAAGTTATATTTGTGCGAGCACTGTATGAGAACTGAGGAGATTGGTCACTGAATTATGGGACTCGAGAGTGCGCACTGAATCATGGGTATTGCCATATGGATGTAAGCAAATGATGAGAGCTGTAATATAACTGTACCATGAATACCGATGGCTCCAAAAGAACAGAACTAGTGGAATTAGTTTTTTATATGATATCATAATTCAATGGCACCTTGATATAGTCACCCAGAAGCAACTTCGCTCAAATGCACAATGGTGATAGTTCATGAAGTTCCCATTGTGGGCTCACACTTGCAACCTTTTGGCCTAGATCTTTAACCACTATGCTAAACTACTCCATTCTCTCTGACTGTGCTCTTACCATGTTCTATAGCATCTCTAAAGAGCACCAGACTCATAGGTACCACACCAGGCGTGAGGTTATAATCCTCTAGCTCGTTCTCCATATGAACCTTAAGAGCTTTAAAGTCCAACAGGTCCTCATACACATGTGGCTCCCTCAGGAAGTCACCTACAATAAAAACACACATACAAACTGTAATTAGGGCTAGGAGTGGCCAGTGACACAAATTAGCAGTGTGTGTGTATGTGTGTGTACCAAACAGAGGAGGCTGTTTGTTGGGGCAAATTGTGTGGTAGGGGACATCGAAATAAGAAGCCAGCTTTTCTGACAGAAGTCCCACAAAAGTCTCCATGTCTGCATGATCCACCAGTCGATCAGAGAAGACCCTGAAACATACACAAAACTTTACTGGTTTCTTCCTCTAACACAAGTATCTGTATGTGCAGATCTGCGCCTGTTTGTACCTGAAGCACTCATGAATCCAGAGGCGGGTGATGCTCTGTTTAGTGTCGTGGAAGTCTTTGTGTGCTCGCAATAAACCCTGGAACACCTGCATTGGAGGACATATTACACATGGACAAAGCCTTCAGTCTAATTTCTTGTTAGGTATAAAAAATAGTGTATTTCTTTTGAGCTTGATCAGACAAAAAAAAAAATCGAAGTGTCCTTGCAGTCTCAGGTGCTTTCAAAGTGTGTTCTGAAAAGGTGTTATTTTGTACGACCATGTACGTGTCTCTGATTAAAGGTAAGAGACGGTCTTTTTCGGTCAGTCACTCTTTTCCTCAAACCCATCTGAATCTTAGGCATGCGGTCTTGAAGTGGTAAAGTGGACTGATGTGTTTTGTTTCACCTTTCTGGAATCAATCGGTCTGAATTGAAGTGATATTACGCTCAGACTGGGTGTACCTAAACCACATTTTGCTCCTTTTCCAGATGAGAGACAATCACACATGACACATGACGTTAAGTACCTTGGAGATGTCTCTGAGGTTGAAGAGATAATGTATTTTTGCGGGCGTGGGTAAGAAGCGGGCGGTAATGGCGTGGTAGAGCTCCAGGGTGGCCTGAGTCAGAACCCCCCCGATGGGCTTCACCTCCTCCTCAAACTCCTGCAGCTTCTGACTGATCATGGTGCCATAGATACGCTTTATCTGAGACTCCTGGAGAGAATAGAAGAGGAGAGGGAATTACAGGGGCGGATAAAACAGGAGATAAATAGAGCAGATAAGACAAACAAGGAAAAGTGATTGGTGAATTTGATGCACAGAAACATATTAATCCACCATCTGAGAAAAGAGAGTGCTTCGCTTATGAGGTTTAGACATTATTGCATATATCACTGCAGCAGGTTCAGATGGGTGGTGGGCAAGATTTTCAGTGAATGACTCAAATTTTAGTCTGTTCTTTGCACACAGCTATCATATGACTTCATAAGACGTGAATAATAGCACAAGATATTTGGACCCCTTTTATGGTGCTTTTATGATGCGTCAATTGCTTTTTATTGCTTTTGGAGCTTGACAGTCACAGTCATCCATCCTCTCATTCCTCATGCATCTCATCCCTTTTGTTTTCTACAGAAGAAAGAAAGAACTACATACAGGTTAGTAAATGATGACAGATTTTTCATTTTGGGGTGATCTATCCCTTTAAGTAAAACAGTATCCCTTTTTATTGTATTTTTTATATAATATTATATATATATATATATATATATATCAAAACATTTTCTATAATGAAATGTTTTTAAGGCATTTGTGCAACAAAATATTATAAAGAAATACTATGATAAAAATTATATTTCAGAATTTAACAACTGAAATTTGTAGTGCAGTTTTTATTAAAACTGTTATCATTATTCAGAAAGTGTGACAAGAAACTGAAAAAATATTTAATTTTTTTCAATACAAACTTTAAATGACTCACTCCTAATATTATTGACTCAATAATAGCAGTTTATGATAAATTGCTTGTGTTTCTTCTTATTTGTAAGTGGCTTTAAATTCATTTCAAACTAGGCTGCGACAAAAACGATAACCACTGGTTTAATCCAAAAATACCATCTGTAGTCATGTGCTTTAAAGCATGGTTTATTACAGTGCTTGCTATGCGAGAAATTCTGTACTGAAATTCTTATTACTTTCTTCTTCTTATGCCTATTTTTCTGTACAGCTGGAGTAAAATCCAGTATATTTGGCAAAGTGCTACATCTCTCTCTCTTTATCAAATAATGTGCTATCTCCACAATACTTGTATGATTAAAGTTGTCATACATCATTGCAGAGTTTTCGGTATTTAAAAAACAACTATAGCATCATCATAATAATTTTAATACTGAATTGTGATTAGTTCTTTTACTTTCTAATTGATTTGCATAAAATTTTATATTTCTTTCCTTTTTAGTTATTTGTCAATAGCTGCTTTACACTATTAAGCTGTGCATGCTGTGCGCCAACAGGAAAGCGCTGCAGTCATACTTCCATCATAAGTTCATCAATTTACACCTAGTTTAGAGTGAATCTCTACTCACTGTAGGAAATGTCATGTTGATCAGATTAAAGCGACTCTGAAGGCGTCCTGATATCTGAGTCCTCCCTCCTCCAGGGGGCCCCATAGCAGCCAGCAGAAAAATGTCCTTTTAGATCATGGCAAAAAAGAGAGAAAGCATGTATTTATATGCACATCTAAAATATATACTCATATAAAAACGAATAAAATGCACCCACACAGTCTAACCTTGATACACTTGAGGATCTGTTTCTGGCGGTCGTACCAGAAGCCATAGTCGATCCAGAGACGGAGCAGCTCCAGAGGAGGCTGGGAGCCAAAGTCGTCCATAGCGGGCATGTTGAGATCATCCAGGAAAACAACCATCCTTTTCCCTCCCACTGGAACATACACACCTTTAATTCTCTTCTCCACTCGAGACTCGATGATCTCCTGCACATTATTAGAGCTAGTCTGAAAGAAAGACAGAAAAATAATGTTATTAAGACAAGAACGTTAGCAAGTAAACCCAAAGATGATAAAATATTCAGTGAGCGTGACTGCAGATTTGGAGATTAGTGGAAAACTCTTTATTATAATAACAAATGATGACGATGATGATAGTTGGAGATTGATGATGAGGATGGTAGAGCTCTCACCATGTGTTCTAATATTTGCTCGTCAGGTTGGGCCATCTGAGCAATGACTCAGCTCATTACAGATGTGAGAGTGGACTACTAAAATATCACTGCACACACTGATTAACCACATACACACACAGAGAAAGAGAGCGCTCCGAGCATCCTGGAGGTGACTGATATAAAAGTTCTGTGTCTGAGTGTACACTACTGTTCAGTTTGGGGTCGGTAAGATTTTTTTTTGTTTTGTTTTTGAAAGAAATAAATACATTATTCAGCAAGGATGCATTAAATTAATCAAAAGTAAATGCATGTATAAAATATTTGTATATAAAACAAATGCTGTTCATTTGAACTTTCTATCAATCAAAGAATTCTTAAAAAATGTATCACAGTTTCCACAGAAACTGTTTTCAACATTGATAATAATAAGAAATGTTTCTTGAACACCAAATCAGCATATTAGAATGATTTCTGAAGAATCATGTGACACTGAAGAGTGGAGTATTCAGCTTTGCCATCACAGGAATGAATTACAGTTTACAATATGTTAAAATAGAAAACAATTTTCAATTATAATACTATTTCATAATATTACTGTTTCTACTAAATTTTTTGTCAAATGAATGCACCCCCGATGAGCATACATAAACTTAAAAAAATAAATAAATACAAAATCTTACCAACCTCAAACTTTTAAACAGTAATAATACACGTTAAGTTTGTTCCTAAATATTTTTATTCTCAGCACCATAACTCATACTATTTTAATAGTCAGTCTTTAATGCTCAAATATTTTTTAACAAAACTTAAAATGACTTCACAATTATTCATTCATTATTACTCCATTCTTTTTATTTCAACCAATTACAGCTCACTTATTACAGGAGCAGTCCCCCTGGAGACACCTGGTGATGGTTCATGAATAGTCCATTTCTTCTTCCAGTCATATCTTTCAGTGCACTTAAGTTTTCTTTGCTTATATTTCACTTGCCAACACAACACAGTGCTTTTATTTGTTGTTAAAATAAACAAATAGATAAATTATGCGTCATGATTTAATCGCATCCAAAATAAAAGTTTTTGTTTACATAATCTATGAGTGTGTACTGTGTATATTTATACACATATATAAATACAAACCATGCAGTATATATTATATATAAAATTTTTTTTTAATTTTAAATATATTTATATATAATATAAATTATATAAATATGTACATGTAAATATTTTTTAAATATATACATGCATGTGTGTGTTTTTATATATACATATTAAATATACACAGCACACATGCATATATTATGTAAACAGACATTTTTATTTTGGATGCGATTAATTATTTGACAGCACTAAAATAAATGCATAATAAACCTAACAAAAAAGAGAAATGAATGGTTAAAAATATTGCAAGATATATTATTATTCCTGCACACTTGCTTAAGTGCTACCTTACCAAACTTTTTCTTCTCAAATATCTTTTCCTGAAGCTGGTTTAGATATTTTACTGCAAAAATTATTTTTTTCTTTTCTTTTTTTTTTTTTTTTTAGATCACTCCTTGGGATTATTAGTGCTCTGCTGAGATCAATTCACTGTGACTAATACTAAACGTGTTTATCATCACCTTTGAGGACATGTTTATGGTGAGCATGGCCCACGTGACTGAGTCCAGGCTCTGCAGGACATTCTGGGCCACTGAAGTCTTCCCTGTCCCCACTGGACCTGTCAGGAGCACAGGGTGCTGAGTGGACACCAGAGCCTTGACCAGGTAATGATAGCGCACAGTGTCCACTGTGGGGACCATGATCTTATAGAACGGAGCGCTGCAGAGAGACAGGTGATAATTAAAAAGACGCCAGAAAGAAAGTTGAAAAGTGGAACGGCTAAGTATGAGACATGCTTTAAAAAGAGGATAAAAATGAAGAGTAAAAGTAGAATACAGAGCGAGAGAGAGAGAAATAAAGAGCAAAAATGGGAGGGAGGAAATAGAGTTGAGAGAGCAGAATGAATGAGAATACTGAGGAGGAAGAGGAGGTGAAAAGTCTTGATTGAAAGACTGAAAATTGAAAGATGTAGCGAGACATTTCAAATGAACAGAGGGATAAAAAAAAAAAGTCAGGTAAGAAAAAAAAAGAACCCCAGGATGGAAAAATGGACAGCCGACAAAGAGGGAGCAAAGAGAGCCAAGAGGACAGAGGACAATGAAGGGGAAAGAGTTGGACTGACATGACAAATGAGAGCAGGGGAGAGAAGAGAGAGACGAAGAAGGATGAAAAAGATGAGAAATATGAATAGACGGGGAGTTCAGAAGTCTGGGAGGGAGCCAGGCGAGAGGCCTTTGACTGAGCCCGCAGGCGGCTGGCAGAGACCCCTGAATATAGGGGGAGGATGGGGCACACACACACATACACACACACACATCTCACTTGGAGGCGTAGCGCCAGCCTTTGGGCAGCTTGTCCTCAAATGACGCCCACGTTTTGTTCTTGGTGTCCACGTAGTATTCGTAGATGGTGTCCTGAGGTTTAATACAAGGTGATTATTTCTCCAGTAATATATTTGTTTCTGTAGGCAAAAAGGCTTCAACATTTATTCTAGATCCAGAGAATCAGTACTTTTCATGTAACATTAGCATGTGTGAGTATGTGCGTGCATACATTTACATTAATTACACAAACATGTTACCTATTTCACACTGTATGTAGACTACTGTGGCCCCAAAAAGTATTTGGATACTTAAAAACGTGTGAACTGGATTACAAAAAATGAAATCACTTCACATGTATTTAAATCATTATTTTGTAATTCTATTTGGTGACATTAATGGCACAGAAATGACACACTTCATCTTTAAGTGTTCATACACATTTTGGCCCACTGTATACCTTGTTAGGGAAAGTCCCCTCTATTTCCCGCAGGAAGTTGTCAATCTTCTTGCGTCCATCCTCATCTACGGAGGCGCACACAGACCATATGAGACTGAAGATGAACCAGAGCTCCACCATACGGCCAAAGTTTTCAGAGTCCGCTGGGTTCACCTGACCAGCCAGAGAGAGTTATAGTATTACGCTTGTGTAAACTAGCTAAAGTAGAGCTAAATATTACGTTTAATTAAGTTTAATTAAGCCAGACACTGACACAAGACTTGAGAGTTGCAAGATCAGAAAACAAAACAGTCAGTAAAAATACACCCCAGATATGAATAAAAGCATGCTTTTAAAGGACTAGTTTACCCATAAAGAAAAATCTCCCTCATGTCATTCTAAATGTTTTGAGCAATACACTGATGTTCCATGAATGATGGTCAGTTATACGGTCCATCTACAGTACAGCTGCAATATTAGCTGTACACATCAATGACGTGAAAGTGTTCTGACCCCGTTCTCTGGAGTGGCCAGTGAGTCGTAGAGCCTACAGAGCGATGCCACTCCGTTCAGTTCAGTGATGGGCACCAGCTCCTTACAGTGAGTCTTCTTAAAGGTGAGGGTCTTGTCTATGTAGCAGTCAAACAGCTGCCTGAGATGATCCATTTCAACCTGAAAGCAAGAGAGAGATGAAGCACTTTGCCTAATGTATAACACGATGCTTCACATTGTGTCCCAAACCTTCTGCCGTTTTTCCATCCAGGACTGAACATAAGGCTTCCAGGTCAAATCAGAGTAGTCGTTGTAAACCATTCCACAGCGAGACACGGTAGCAGGAGACGCCACAGCTAGATCCTCCACTTCAAACAATAATGAGACCTGCAACACACTCTCTCATTAATGGTTAAACCCAACCAAATAAGCACAGAACTGTCACTTAGCTGAAAATTAAATCTCACGAAACCTGACAAGAACATTTCACACTAAAACAAAATAAATAATTAAGAAAAATATTTGCATATTTGCATATATGAAAAGAGATCTATTTTAGGGCCATTATGATTTTATGTATCGCGACATTTTTTCTGACATTAAAGCTGATTTTCCCACCTAAATTCTAATATAAAAAAATGAATCATCATCATCATCATCATCATCACTATAATAGAAAAATATAATTGTATATAAAGTAATTATTAAATAAACAAGTAAAATTTAACAACAATTGCATTACGCGATTTTGATTTTTTTATTAACAGCAAAACGAAAAATTTAGTATTATATTAATTGCAATAATTGTACTGAGATTTTTAGAATAAAAATACTTGTCATCAAAATAAGTCACTATGATGCAAAACAGTTTATAGTTTAAAAAATCCTTTCTTGATGCAAATACACTACCTTTCAAAGGATGGGCTTGTTAAATTAGTTATTTATTTTAGTATTTGAACGCTTTTCTCACCAAGCTGCATTTATTTAATTCACTACAGTAAAAGCAGCATCCTGTAAAATGTTATTACAATAAAATAATAGATAAAATCGTCATCAATGATTTGTTATCATTACGTTATCAATTTAAAGTGTCCTGGCTGAATAACATGATTATTTATTTAAAAATAAAAAGTTCTTATTTTCTTTCATTTTAAAAATTCTTAAATGTAATATTCCTAAGCATTTCTTCATAATTCACTCACTAACTGATGAAAAAGTCATACTTGAAGGTAAATATGTTGGGCCGATGGCTCAAAATTGGCATCGGATGATATCTACAGTGAAACATTCGCGAGGCGATGACCTCGGCGGGTGGCCGGGGCGAAAGGCGGGTGGGGTTGAGTTAGGGGTTGGTGGCCGAAGTGTTTAATCCCTTATAAGGGAAACACGATTCCTAACACGCGGACGCGAGCGTTGGTGGTCCGCAAAATACTATAAAACCACTGATCATAAGAGAGATTTATTATATTAGATTCAGTCTCTAGAACTCATTATAATCATTTGAATGTTGTCTACACTGGATGCGTCGAGGCGCGACATGAACAAATCCTGACAGGTAAATCTTTGAATTTTTGTCAGCACGTCTTAAATAGAATTGGGTTCTATTTAAGACTGTGGCTGACACAAATGTTCTAAAGATTTTGCAACGGTCAGACCTTTTGTCCGGCCAGGTAAACTTTAGGCTTGTGCGGCGCAGCGCCGGTGTAGACACGGTGTAATGGTTGCCTGTTACATTACAGTAAATAAAATTTCACTTACCACATAAACAAAGTAAGGAGAGATGACTGATAGGACGATGGCGAATGATTTGCAGATCCTCAGCACCACTGATAAACATCTAATGTGTGGCAAGTACTGCCGCTCCATAGTATAGAGTACTTGTGATCGCGAATCTCGAAAGTGAAAGTGAAACTAAAAGTGATCATGCATTCAAAAGCACGATGCCACTTTCAATGCCAGGTATAATAGCGGCTCCCTGATGCCGAAATATGTAGTATAATTACCCAATTATATAACTGTGAGAGAAAGTATTGAAATATATATTTTCCTCTCATCTCTTATTTATTCCCTTTAGGTGTTCCGCCTACACTTCATTTTCTTTCCGAACACGGTATTGAGATACGGTGGATTGCGGGGGGTATGGGGGGATCACGATGCCGGCTCAACATCGTGATGTCCTCCTCCATCGTCATGGACGATGGCATCGTCTATCGGCCCAACCCTAGAAGGAAATACTAAATAGTTCTCTGTAGTACACTGATGGGTTAGTGAGGCGAAGTGCACAGTATCAGGTCTGGAATCAGAAGTGAAATAACCCTGGGCGGGCAGCATCAGAGGTTTTAGTGTGTGCAGAGTATGGTCTGGCACCGGTACCTGTTCGGGCATGGAGATTCTCTCTCCATTGATGAGTGTGAGGACTTTGTTGTCATCCATTACAGAGTTCATGCTCTCGATCCACAGCGTGTCCACTGGCCCGTCAAACACAATCCACTTCTCATCAGGCTTCTCATCTGAGTTCGGCCACACAGAGAGGTAGTGTTAGTGCTTCTCTCTCACACATACACACACACACACGCACACGCACACACGCACAGAATGAATGTGAATTTCCTAATACACCCTGGATCTCTTTGTCTCTCTATGTTTCATTTTCCCTTTCTCTTCTTCTCTCTGTCAGTCTTATTTCCCTACATTGGTTTCACAGACACCAGAGAGACCTGCAGGCAATTGTGGTGAAGCCTCTAATTGATCATTTATCTTTTCCTGTCCCTTTATCAGCCCATGTGTGTCTCATTTACTGAACTCAAAACAATAAAACACAAACATGGCGCACAACCCATCTGTCTTATACACACACATACAAACGCGCCCTGTCTGGAAGCAGCAGGCCTGCTGGCTGCCTGGGTAAGCGAATAACACCAGACCTGTCACAGACAGCTACAGGAAGTGTCACATCTCCTCTGGGCCATCTTCCCTCTCTGAACAGGGAGGAGGGGACACAGGCAACAGATACAAACCGCACTGAGCCACTGCAAACTGTGCGCTTACATTCAAAATGATATCAGAAAAGCATTCACACACAAATATCAAACAACAGCTTAAAGGGATAGTTCATCGAAAAGTGTAAATATTGGCATCATTTTCCATCATCTACGTGTCGTTTTAAACCCAAAATACTTTTGTTAATCTTAGAAAAATAAATGCCAAGTTCTGTCATGAAACTCTAGATGGTTCTGGCTGATGGGTCCTCAACGCAAACCGATGATATTCACAGCGTTAAACTACTTGGCACAAGCTGATTGGTTCATGTTGCATATGCAGCCAATGAGCTTGCTGCTTTACATTTAAATGGCTGTTTAGCATTTACTAGAGCATTTCGCAGCATGCTTTCAGAGTTCCTCTGAAACCCTCCACCTTCCCCAGCTCCACCTGTATAGATCTGCTATGGGTTATTTAATATGCTATTTGTGCAGCAGCAGTATTCTTAAATACTCACAGCATATGTATTGACAGCAGCAAAAAAATTTCACTGTCGTGCTTGCAGCGCAAGCCGCACAAAATCAACCAACGCCATAACCCAGCAACGCAGCTATTAGTCAGCGTAGCAAATCTATTCCGCCAAGACAAAAAACATTAATATTGTCACATCCATTACCATGCTAACATCTTCAGAGAGTTGTCATGATAGAAATGAAGATATATTTAACAAACCTGAGACTTCTGTCTCTCTATTTAAAGTCCATTCCACCTACACTTACACAGTACATTATAATAGAAATCCATATAAATTATGACAGAACTTTCATTTTTTGGTTTCTAGAAAGAAATGCATACAGGTTTAAAACAACATGAGTGAGAAAATTATTATTTACATTATTGGTTGAACTACCCCTCTAAGACCAGTTTGAGACCCCTACTGACACCTGGGATAGAAAAATAAACTGAAGGAGCCCCAGAAAAAAGAGAGAACAGCTGCAAAAAAGAACAATTGCTTTTGATTGGACTGATGACTGGCAGGAGAACGGTGATGCGACTGGATGGTAATTGAGTCGTCTTCTTGGTCAGTATGGTCACAGAGTTCAGGACTGATAGGAAACTCCTGTCTGTGTGATGGAAAGAGTTTAATGTATACAGTATAAGGGCTACAGACAAAACGGCTCTACAAATTAGGTTAAAAGTATGAGGAGGAAGTTAGGCACAAACTAAAGGAAAATTTAATTGCAGGGGAAGCAGGAGAAAAAGAGAGTTCTAAGCTAAATTAAATAAACAAACAGCCTGAGGTGTTCGAATCAGCTATTGAGATCAGAATCCATTAGATCTCTGCATTACCGCGCAAGAGCTTCAAGACAAAACGACCACATTAAAAAGCAAATGCACTAGAGCTAAATGTACTAATTCCAGTCTGCTCTCCAAAAGCTATTCAATATGGCTCTTGAAGGGGGAATGAATTTATCCGTAATAATGACTAAAGCATTTGTGTGGGAGGTAACTAGGGAAGGCTGTTTTGTAGTAATCAATACCAGACTCTTAGAATTCCTCAAAAAGCACACAATCTCCTGGGTAGAAGTAAAATTGACTTTTTAATACCAAAATTACAGCACATCTGATTATGCTTCTAACATTCATTGAAATAAATATCAAACAAAAATTGCAAGATTTTTGCCATAACTTTATAAAAGCCTTCTATTCTATCTGCTGTTTGACATTAAAAATTATGGCATTATTGCTTAACTGTCTGGAATATTTCATCCTGACTGATCGATCATTGCACTCTGAAGTCAAATATTTTTGTATAATGGCCGCTAAACTGCACTGTCCATCGGCCCAACCAATTTCTTACATAGCTGCATCTCTTGAATCACTCTTTGACCTCTTCAACTCAGACTCAATATTTCAACTAAAATCTATATTCCAAGTCCATTCATTCATTTATTTATCTGGTAAGGAACCGTTTAATGAACCGCCAGCAGTTCATTAATCCAAAATAGTCAACACTGGGTTATGCAAAATTTTATCACCTGACCGTGGGTTTATTTTGTAATAATGTCCATCTGGCTGCAGATTGTCTTATAATTCTAATTTTAAGTGTTGAAGGGGGTAATTCACAATAAATTATTGTTGACAGAAAGCATGAACTAAATGAAAATATTTGAATAAAATTACAGCTATAAAAGAAAAACAAAATCTCTGTAGCACAGAGAGTTGTTGCTTGAGCCTAGTATTTTCCAACCATTTCAATCAGCAGCTATAGTTTCTGGTATCACTCAGTTTGGCTCAGACCTGGTTCTGATTCAGGATCACAGCAAAAGTTGGACCTACTAGAACAATACTGACAGACTGGACCATTTACCCTGGCAGTAAACCTAAAATTAAAAACTCAAATATTGACCTTCACGATCCAGATGTACGTGCATGAAAAACATATTCATATCCAATTATATCACACATTCATCAAAGTACAATTAGGCCTGAAACTCAGGTCCACAGGCAACATCAACCCTGCGGTGAAAGAATTGAGAGGAATGGCTCACAGGGCCCACTGTGTCGTAAAAAGGCAATGTCCTGTTGAGATTTCAATTAAAATGAGGCTGAAAATATTAGAATCAGTAATTGAGGCCATTGCTTTTTATGGCAGCGAGGTGTGTGGTCCACTAACAAACCAAGAACTCGCCAAATGGGAAAAACACCCAACTGAGACCTTGCTTGTTGAATTCTGTAAAAAAAAAAAAAAAGTATATGGAACTCCAGAAAGAAAGCATGCAGGGTATAATTATGCTGATATCCATTAACTATGTAGACACAAAACAGGCAATTCAACTCTGAAACCATTTAGAACTTAGTGGTCTCCAAACATACCAGTATAAAATCCTGTAAATTCAAGAGTTTAGCAAAACATGCCTCTCACTACAGTCAGAGGTTCAAGAGCAGAATAATCATGTGATTGGACTAAACCACACTAGAACACAAATTAAATTTGACTAAATTAAACACACTGGGAAACCTAAACAAATGCAAAGTTATCTGGCCCAGAAATGGGAATCCACTTGGGAATCAACTTGACTAGGTCCACACTCAGCAAACAACCCAGCAACGGGAACAAGCAGGCTGAAAACATGGCAAAATAAACAAAGAACAAGATAAATGGTTGTTCTTATATAGCAAACCAAACAAAACTGAGTCAGAGTTATATTTTACTATGACTCAATGCACAAAGTTCAATGAAAACTGCAAAAAAGTATTTACAAATATCCCAATTTAACAACTAAACAGCTTCCCTATAATCGGCAGAACAAAAAGAATGCTGTAGAGGCAGCACCATACTTGCCACTGTATGAGGGACAGTAGGTAAGTAACCTGATGACAGAATTTTTCATTTTTGGGTGAACTATATCTTTGATGAATTTTTTTCAAATATTTTTTAATGAAAAAATAAGACTCTTTATACCACTTTTGTCCTAGTGTGTTTATTACACTAGGTACTCAAGGCTGTGCTGTATTATTCACAATTTAGCAGTCTGTTGTACCTTACTGCTTAATTAAAATGTTCTCCTTTTTATTTAGTATTTTCCTTTTAATACTCACTGACTCATTCTCTTTGGCAAATGCACCATTACTTGTCATGCCAATGAAGCCCATTGAAACATTCAAAGGGAAACAGAGGGAGGAAGGGACTGCAGAAGTCCAGAGAGAAACACAAGCATCCGGGGGAAGGCACATTTTTGGCTCTGTCAGACAGTTTCAAAAGAACAATGCAGTGCACACACACACAGACTCCAATGTTAACCATCAGAGACCCACTGTAGTAATATAATTTTTTTTCATTCATGCAAAAGTCAACGCTGTAAAATCATGTTCAGCTTAGCCTAATAACACTCTTAAGAAGTACGTATTGAAGTTTCAACAATCTATTTTAGGGAGAACTTCTATATTAAGATGTAGGCCTCTAAATATGCCTTCAGTAAGGGGAATTTGGCTCAGTAGGCTTCTTAAAAACAGTTTAAAGGCAAAAAAGTAGAGAGAGTGCCTAATGAAGGAAACGGAGGAATTCCTTGAAGAGAATTTCTTTGTCAGCCATCCTTTCTTGTTATTTGTCATGCCAATACATCAAACTGAAATTGAAAAACTCAAAGAGAGAGAGAGAAAGATGGAAAGAGAGGGGATTTGTGCTGTTTGTTGGCCAAGAATAACGTGAATAATGTCAGAATAATGTGCAAGATAAGAGAGCGATGAAGAGAGGGGCAAGGAACAAGAAAAAGACCAGATCAGTGTGACACCAGCTACAAATTACAAAACACAGAGATACACTACAATTAAGAACAAAAATGATACATTATTTTAATAGAATATATTTTCAACTCTGCATGAGTACATAGACCAATAATTAAGAAATACCAGACTAACACAACGCATCCTTCGTGAACGACTTGAGAGTGTACTTCGGACAGATTGACAAACTTCATATTGGATTGTACACAGAAAACGAGTACAAAAACTGACAAAACACACACACAAGTGCTACCAATCCCTGCTGTTTTAGCTGTATAGCGATCAAAGAGAAAGGCTGGAAAAAACAAGCTCTGTGATTTCCTGTGATACTCAAGAGACTGGCAGAGAGACAGAGAGGGTTTGTGGATAGAGACCAGGCTGGACAGGATGGCAAAATTAAAACAAATCAGCAAACTTTTCTACAACCATTTTCACTCGTTCTTTGCTTCTTTCTTTCTCTCTTCTGTTTGTTTTTTTATTTTTTTGTCACATCAGGATTCATTGACTCATTATCTTTCCTCTGTCTCTGTCAGTGCTTCAGCTGACGTCGCACCTGCTATCTGCGACTGCTATTTCAGTCAGCAAATTTCTAAACTTCTTGATGAGCACAAGCCTCAAAGTCAACATGAAATCCCATTCACAACCTTTTGATTTCTTTGTCACTCAGAAATACATTTAATGAGAAAATAAATTATTTTATCCATCATGAATCCTATATGAAATCTAAATGCAAGACCTATTTCTACTGTTATTTGCAATTATTGCTGTAACTTTTACTGAATGAATGTTAACCAGCATTAAACTACTGTGTTACCTTGAATCTGAAAGGCTGTAGTATGTACATCAGTGGCCAAAAACAATGTTTCTTCTATTTTTTGAGTCTTGTGCACCTCCACAGGCCCATTAGTAAGACCACACCAGAAATGTGTTTCTTTAAACTTCAATTAAACTGGTAATCATTCAGCATTATGATTAATATAATTAAAGTGTGTATTATTACAATGATACTCTTTCAAAAAACAAATCAATACTAAGGCTGCAAAACCAAGTAGCTTCCTCTCCCTTTAATGAGACACCTGAACTTGTTTTTCTTTAACAAGTTTTGACAGTTCTGGAGGCAAATATATTTGATGTTGTATTGATGTGAAGAAGAGAGAAGCGCAAGAGTAACATGTAAAGTGTAGAAGCGCAAGAGTAAAGTGCACTGCTGCAGAAATCTACATTTTAGATCTACAATCTAGTCTTTATATGCACATATATTTGACTATAAGTGTGATTCAAACAAATGGCTGAATCCAAATGTTACACAATATTTTGTTTCCTACCTTTAAACTCAAGTTAAGTTGCCATTTACACAGCTTTCCACATGGTAGCCTTAAAAAAAACAAAAAAAAAACAATAAAACACCAAAAGAACAAATCAAAACACAACACAACACATACCTGCACAGGCTGTCCTCATAAGCGAGGAGAGGACGCCGTCTGTCCACTCATTGGTGGAGAGGTTGTATTCTCCGTACAGCTCTCCCAGGGTCACTGCCTTGGGGTTTAGTGGACACTCCTAAAGGGCCATGAGCAAAGTTCAAAGGTCAGAATTCAAAGAAGGAGAGAACGATTCTACTACAGGAGAGGAATCAAATAGAGGTGGAATCATACAGTAATGAGACACTGATATACAGGAGACTCAAGGGTGTGTGTGAGTGTGTGTGTGTTTTTATATGAGTGAGGTAATGAAAACGAGGGTGAGGTTATTTTGCATTATAGTAGAGATAGGCACCAGAAATAGATATCAAAGGGGGGGGGGGGGGGTTGAGTCCGATATGAAAGAGTGAGGAGACAGGCATCGAGAGATGGAGCGACAGAAAAGCAGGAGGGAAGAAAAGGGAGGATCAAATATGAACAGTTTGAAGAGAGAGCAGAGAACCAGATGGACCCCCAAAACGTAAAGAATTGCACACACTAGGCAGAAAGTATCTAGAGACGTTAACCAACAGAGATTTAGAATCACACACACTCATATGCTAACACCAGGACACCAAACCCACACAGACTGTCACCACAGGTACCCAAACCCACAGAGAATTAGACAGTGACAGGGACAGGGGTGAAAACATTGGAGGGAGAGAGCGAGAATTTGGCTATGTTCAGAATGGAACACTACATTACTACTTACTGAATCCTACACTGTATGTAGTGTACTCTTACTACAATTTTAAAAATAGTATATAAAAAGTTTATGGAATAAGTTCGGAATAGAATACTAGTGTAGTCCTTACTGCATACTGGACAGTATACTTACTAAAAATGAGAAACATAATGCAGTATTTCAGAATATGTTTGGAAAGGAAAATATATATTATGCAATAGTATCATACATTGTTGTCACTTGTCACATGACTTTAAGTGAGTGCAATACCGTGATCATCAAATCAGCATATTAGAATGATTTCTGAAGGATCATGTGACACTGAAGACTGATGAAATTTCAGCTTTGCGTGACAGGAATAAATTATATTTTGAAGTATATTAAAATAGAAAACAGTAATTTAATATTGTAATATTATTTTATAATATTACAGTTTTTTTTCCCCTTTATTTCTTTCATCCAGCTGCCTTCGTGCGCATAACAGACTTCTTAAAAAAACATAAAAAATCTTACTGTTCTCAAACTTTTGAACAGCAGTATATATAATCACAGGACTAAAATATAAAAATTTACAATAGCTTTACAGTTTAAATACATTAAATAGCACAAAATATTTTAATTGATCTATTAAATTCTATTTATCTTTTATTTTAATCAGAATAAAGTCCAGCTTGGTTATAGCAAGAAAATGTCAGAACCTTTCAAGCCCAAACTCTTTCCCAGACCGGCCAATTTTTAATGTAGTAACAGTCTATTACATAAACCACACATTTGTAATATGTTAGGTGATAACTATAAGCCACTTTTTCAGTGTTATGTCACAACAATAAATTATTCTTCTTTTTTTAAAAATCTGATTTAGTTTTCCCCCCCACCTTTTTATATAGTGCTTCATACAATACAGATTGTTTCAAAGCAGCTTTACAGGGATAAACAGGAAAATAAAGATTCAGTGATGACACATTAATTCTGCTGTAAAAAAAAAAAAAAAAATTGTTTAGCTGTTCTCAACATTTTGTAATTGGTAATGTGCTATTCTCAATACTAAAATAAATAAATATTCTGTCACCTGACCTCATTATGTTAAATGTTTAATTTAGCAAGTAAGTGTTCCCCATTTCTAGTCCCAGCAGAGGTTAGTTCCAACTCTAATTAAACCCACCTGAATAAACTAATCAAGGTCTTTAGGGTTCCTTGAAAATTGCAGCCAGGTGTGTTGGAACACGGCTGGAACTAAACTCTAAAAAAAAACAGTAAGAGTAGTATACTATTCCTAACATGTTAGAGTGCAGTACAAAAGGGGGAAATTTGGATGACATCTAAACAGAGAAACAAGAGACTTTGACAACATCAACAAAGCATAAAAACAGTCTGTCAGACCTCACCTGCATCTCTCTCTCTCGCACACACAGGAACATCATTAAAGAAGGAAAACCTGAGAAACACATATGCCCCCCCACCCCTACCCCTTCTATTTTTACCCACATCAGGATGAGACACGTGAAAAGGGTTACAAAGAATGAAGGAAATGAGGAAAAACAACAGAAGCGAAAACAAAAAAGATCAGAACAAACATGAACGCTAAACACACGGTTTTAGACATGAGGAGTCTCAGCCGACTGGGTGAAAAGACGACTGTGTTAAAAGCACAGCATGGAGTGGCGCTCCTTTAGCCGCAGCCAAACCAACTGTGAAAAGAAAGAGATCATAAGCTGTGGCAATTAGTGCTAGCTGCCGTCTTGACTACGCCATCATTTTCAAAACACCCACAAGTGAGCCGAGAGTCTGTCAGGGGGGCTTTTAATGAGTGCTAAGTCCTTGTTGCCACATGTTCTCTAAACAGCGAAGAGTGTTTAAGGGAAACACTGTTGTCTTGGTGGTAAATGTATCGGGTGCTGAATAAGCGTGGCCGCTGACGGCGGTTAATTTTCATGGTAATGAGGGATAGAAGATTGGCGTAGCCTTTTAGGCTCTAGAACAGCTGCTGCAAAGACACTTGTTTCAGAAGCAGGCTCTTTGCCCTTAAAACTACTCATGAATGAAAACACTAGTTACGTATGTAACTGTGGTTCTGTGAATTCCGGATGACCGCCAGAGGCGGTGCTTAAGCACTAGTGGATTATCCCAGCGCCAGCTCGATAGGTTGAGATAATATACCAAAAAAGTCAAGTGGTGACGTAGGCTGAGCCTCGAGTATAACAGACACACTAGCTCAGCCTTCAGTCTCGATATGCCTTTCTCGCGCATTCCGAGTGACAAATAACTCTGGTGGGGGAAGCGGTGCTTAAGCCCCAGTGGATGACTCCTACCAACATAGTCATGAGGAATGCCACTCACCTGAAAAAAAAAGTTCAAGGTTGCTCCTGAAGAACTGCTGAACTTACAGCATGAGGGGCAGCAACGTTGAGCTTGTAGAAGTGGGCAAAAGTACATGGCCCAAGTAGCAGCAGCACAGATATCTGCTACAGAGACTCCTCTGAAAGCCAAGATGTAGACACAGCCCTAGTGGAATGACAAGAGATACCCTCTGGCAAAGGTTTTTTGGGCCTTCTTGTATGCCAAAGAGATAACCTCAACAATCCAATTTTTGACAATCTCTGCTTTGAAACAGCAGTCCCATTCCTTGCACCACCATAACAAACAAAAAGCTGATCTGTGCTCTTAAAATGAACGGTAGCAGTCACATATCCCTTCAGGGCTCACACAGGACACAAAGGGTGATCCCCTAAATGTTCTGATTGTGTTGCTGACTGAAAAGCCGCTAAACTGATTGACTGATTTATAAACTGTGGAAGCAGAACTTTAGGTAGATAAGAAGGATTTGGTCTGAGCACAACACCAGAATCATCTGGTAACCAACGCATACATAACTCACTAACGGACAACGCATGTAACTCACTAGCACGCTTAGCAGATGCAATTGCCAACAAAAAAGTAGTCTGCAAAGGCTCAAATGGTGGCAGACAGACAAAATCAAGAACAAGTTGCAAATCCCATCAAGGAAAATGGGGTTACGAGCTGGTCTCAGCCATCATTGCACCCTTCAAAAAACTGCACACGAGATTATGAGAACCAAGAGAAGAACCATTAACACCATTAACCGGAACATCATGCGCACAAATGGCCGCAACAACCAACAGTGGGGAAAATATTTATTTGATCCCCTGCTGATTTTGTAAGTTTGCCCACTTACAAAGAAATAAAGGGTCTGTAATTTTTATGGTAGATTTATTTTAATTTATAGAGACAGAATACCAACCAAAAAAATCCAGAAAAAACACATTATATAAATGTTAGAAATTGATTTGCATTTCAGTGAGTGAAATATGTATTTGATTCCCAAGCAAAACATGACTTAGTACTTGGTGCAGAAACCCTTGTTGGCAAGCACAGAGGTAAGACGTTTTTTGTAGTTGGTCACCAGGTTTGCACACATCTCAGGAGGGATTTTGATCCACTCCTCTTTACAGATCCTCTCTAAATCCTTAAGGTTTCTTGGCTGTCGTATGGCAACTCGAAGTTTCAGCTCCCTCCACAGATTTTCTATAGGATTGAGGTCTGGAGACTGGCTAGGCCACTCCATGACCTTAATGTGCTTCTTCTTGAGCCACTCCTTTGTTGCCTTGGCGGTATGTTTTGGGTCATTGTAATCCTTGAAGACTTATCCATGACCCATCTTTAGTGTTCTGGCTGAGGGAAGGAGGTTTTCGTCCAAGATTTTACAGTACATGGCCCCGTCCATTTGCCCCTCAATGCGGTGAAGTCATCCTGTACCCTTAGCAGAAAAACAGCCCCAAAGCATAATGTTTCCACCTCCGTGCTTGACTGTAGGGATGGTTTTCTCGGGGTCATAGTCAGCATTTCTCTCCCTCCAAACACGGCGAGTCGAGTTAATGCCAAAGAGCTCAATTTTGGTCTCATCTGACCACAGCACTTTCTCCCAAGCCTTCTCTGAATCATTTAGATGTTCTTTGGCAAACTTTAAACGGGCCTGTACATGTGCCTTCTTGAGCAGGGGGACCTTGCGGGCGCTGCAGGATTTCAGTCCATAGTGTGTTACCAATGTTTTGCTTGGTGACTGTGGTCCCAACTGTCTTAAAATCATTAACAAGCTCCTCCCGTGTAGTTCGGGGCTGATCCCTCACCTTTCTCATTATCATCCTTAGCCCATGAGGTAAGATCTTGCACGGAGCTCCAGACCAAGGCCGATTGTTGGTTGTTTTGTATTTCTTCCATTTCTGAATAATCGCACCAACAGTTGTCTCTTTCTCACCAAGCTTCTTGCTGATGGTCTTGTAGCCCATTCCAGTCTTGTGCAGATCTACAATCTTGTCTCTGACATCTTTTGACAGCTCTTTGGTCTTGCCCATGGTGGTGGGAGAGGTTGGAATGGAAGATACAGATTGTGTGGACAGATGTCTTATACACCTAACGAGCTGACATTAGGAGTAACTTCTTAAAGTGGGTTCCCCATGGGCACATAACCAGTCTGTGGGAGCCAGACTTCTTGCTGGTTGGTAGGGGATCAAATACTTATTTCACTCACTGAAATGCAAATCAATTTCTAACCTTTATATAATGTGTTTTTCTGGATTTTTTTGGTTGATATTCTGTCTCTATCCGTTAAAATAAACCTACCATAAAAATTACAGAACCTTCATTTCTTTGTAAGTGGGCAAACTTTCAAAATCAGCAGGGGATCAAATAAATATTTTCCTCACTGTATACTTTCAGCGTGGAGGCTGCTTTGCCTGAATCCAAAAGATTCTGTAAAAAAATAAGAACTCCAGGAGCTTCACAGCGTACAGGATCTAACCCACGCTCCTCTCACCATGACGAGAAAATCCTCCAACGAGCTGCATAGAGCTGACGTGTGGATGCAGCTCTAGCACTATACTTCTAGCACTATTATGGTATGAACAATGGCGGGCTGACAATCTGTTAAGAGACAGTTAGCCCCAGAGGCCAAACCCAAAGCTGCAGATGGGCCGGATCCGGATGCCAGACAGCGCCGTTCATCTGTGACAACAGATCCTTCCGAAACGGAAGCTGCCATGGCCTGCCCACCAACAGAGACAGAAGCATGGGGAACCAAGGCCTGGCTGGCCATCGAGGTGCTGCAGCAACACTCTGTGGTTGCACAGAGATATTCTGTGTAATGTGTCCCACAGAAGCAGAAGAGGAGGAAAAGCATAAAGCAGACAGTTTGGCCACTCGTGAGACCTGCCCCAACGGGCTGGATGTCTCTGTTCTTGCAAACCACAAGTGACAGTGGGTGTTCGCCACTCTTGACAGAGCATCTGCTATCTGATTGCTCGATCCCGGGAAGTGAACTGCCCTCAATGATGCTAGTCGAGGAAGAGACCAAGTGAGTATCTTGTGGGTGAGATGCAGGGACTTGAGAGACTTTAGCCTCGTTCAGACTGTCAGCCCAAATCCGATTTTGTGCATATCCAGATGGAATCTGATTTGAATAAATGACTGTCCACACAGTGTATCGCAACTGTTCAAATCCGATGTGTGTCCATAAGCGCTTTTTCGTTTTACTGAATGTGCCTTGATTACTATGGCGATGCCGTTGCACAGCAATACAGTTTGCAATACAGATATTGTCTTACGACATGACAACATGTTGTCGTCGTGCTGGATTATTATTATTATTATGGATTTCGTCTTATGCAGGAAGCTAGAATGTGCGACTTTATTCCGTGCTGCCATCTCCGCTGGTTTCAACACTCAAAGAGGTGAGTATACTAGCAGTATATTGTCTTTTTCTGCTTGACTTACAGTTTGCAACAACACAAGCTTGTTTCTGCAAATATATTTATTATGTTTTCTACAAAAACATCTGACGTTTTTATGTTTTACGTGGCGTGAAAACGTGAAAAAGCTAGGCTAAATCCGATCTTAGTGGTCAGACTGAAGCGGATTTCCAGGAATGCTATTTGAATAGGATTCCAAACCACATAACGAATGTAGCGTGAAATGTATTGCACACATCGGATTACATGTAGTTCGTTGCCATTTCAAACTATCTAAAAATTATTTCGATTTCAATCAGGATTTTGGCTGACAGTCTGAACAGGCTTTTGTTCCACCTTGATGGTTCAGGTGAAACACTGTCGAGGAGTTGTCGGACCGAATGAGGACATGACGGCCTGCCAGAACTGGTAAGAAATGCTGCAGGGCTAGGAAAACTGCATGCAAATTCCAGGAGATTGATGTGGTCCCTGGACCGAGCTGGAGACCAATGGCCACAAACACCCCCTGTGATTCCATGATGCCTCTCACCTGAAGAGGGAAGCAACGGTTGTGACCACCTCTTGACAAGAAGGAATGACCCCTAGGGGAACACCTGACGTCAGAAACTCTCGACGATTCCACGGTGTCAATGCCTGGATACAACTGCGTGAGACAACAATCAGCCGTTGAAGATGTCTTACAGGGCTCAACCGCAAACTGTTGTTCCACCACTGCAGAGGCCTGAGGTGGAGCAAGCCGAGTGGAATCACCGAAGTGGCGGCGATCAGCATCCCCAAGAGTTGTAACAACGTATTGTACTGCAAGCTTGCACCCAGGTGGAAACGGGCAAGGAGCTGCAGAATACTGCTCACTCAAGCATGTGAGAGGGGGGCAGACATTACACGGGAGTCCAGTGTCATTCCAATGTAAGTTATTATTTGCACTGGATTCAGACAACTCTTTGCCTCATTGACTGCAAGACCCAGCTTCTGCACATGCTCCAAAAGCAGCCTGGTGTCGCGGACAGCTTGTTGTTTTCATGGTTGAACACAGCAGCCAGTCTCTAGGTGTAAGGCAGGATTCGCATCCCTCTGACCATAGTGGATGTAAGCGCAGTCATGACAATCCATTGGACTGGAAAGTAAGCATCTTTAAAATCTATGCTTGTGAACCAATCTTCCTTTGTGACTGACCGAAGAACGTCGGCTGCACGTAACATCCGAAAGGGAAGAGTTTTCAGGAACACACGTTTAGATGTCTAAAGTCTAGAACTGGACGAAAATCACCATCCTTCTTTGAAACGAGGAAGTAAGTTGAATAAACACCGTCCCTTTGAAAGTGGGGATGAACTCTTTCTATGGCTCCCTTCTCTAGCAGCGAAAAAATTTCTTGAGAGAGAGCTTCTGAACAGACCAGATCCGCTATTCTTTAGGGACAATTCCTTGAAATTTTGCGGGCTGCAGAGTACACCCCTTGCTTAATATAGTCCAAACCCATGGATCTATAGCCATCTCCCTCCAGTACTGCAGGTGTAGACTCGAAAAATGATCGACCACCGGCCAAATAACTTCAAGCTTTGTGGGTGCAACTTTTAACAGGCTCGTGGTGGGTTAGCGTGGAGCGTAACGTGGACCCCCTGGCGAGTGCCGCTGATGTGGTCGAAAAACCTTCCAGAGTGTCTAGTATCATGGGTCCTCCTGTTAGCCCCTTAGCTGTGGTGTAGAAACGCTGCCGGAAGCATTGCTCTGGTGTTGCAAAACGATGTTGAGCATGAATGCCCGGCCCCTTAAAAACAGAAAGGTGCGCTGAGTCCAACTGACGAGTGGTCACTGACAAGTGGCCTCAGACATTTTCCTCCTCTTTTCCAAAGCTCTGGGACATCTGGGTCCAAACAGGTGACCAGTAACAATTGGGAGGTCTCATAGTGTCTTTTTACAACCTCTGGCAGTTTCGCCTGGGCGGGCCACACTTTGCCACTGTCAGAACATGGCTGTAAGACTAACCCAGTTCAACTGGGTGACACGGCCCATAGGTTAAAGCGTAGTTTTGAAGGAATTGTGAAACCGAGGGGGTCCACATTTTTCCGATTCCAGTTTACTAGTTTGTGGCGAGGAGTTAATTGGCATAATTGTTTCCCTCACAAGTTATATACACGGTAGACTCTAATGCCTTTGAGTAAGTCTTGTTGACCGCACTGAGTACAGGGTCAGCACATTGTCAGGTGAACCACAAGGGCAAGTGACAGGTTGCGTGCTCTATTGTCTGGAGCAACGGCCAATCCCAATGCTATCTGCACCACCATAGATGCCAGTGTAACGGTACTATAACCTGTTAGGGATTTTGAAAATTCTGCAACAAAATTCTGCATGGTGGCAGACGCTGCGAAGCGACAACAGGACAGCAACCGTCTTAGAAAGAGAAGCTTCATCCACCTTCTCGTTCTGGGACGTTGCCTTCTTAGATGGGGGAGCACCGGCAGTCGCAGCTCTGCACCACGTTTCTGATTCGGTGGGTTGCGGGCAGCTCTGTTCCCCCGAGTCTTACTGTGGATTTGGGGTCCAACAACTTGGGCAAGTCCAAGCAGTCCTCTCTGACTGGGTAAAAATGCTAACTGTGCAGTACGGGTCCGTGAGCCTCTCCTCAATGCTACAGTTTTTTTCCCCTAGGTTTTACGGCTTGGGGGGGGGCTTTTTGTTTTGTTTAACAATTTACATCAATTTATTAAAAGTTAACAAATTTACATGTTTTTTTAGGCCGTATGAATGTTTTATTGTTTCCAACCTTATGTTTATTGTACCCACTTCTGTTTTATCCATGTCTAATTAGTTTAGATAATCATAACATAGTTTCCCATTCAGTCAGTCACGTTCTATTTTACGTCAGTGACTGACGAATTGGGATTTCGCCCGAGAGCCCAATCACCTTCGATTGTTAACTAAACAAGCCAATGACAGTTTGCGTGCGTGTTTCGCCACGCGCACCCCGCCCCGCAGCGCGGGTATTAAAGGAGAGCGCGTGCAAACGCACATTAGCTTTTCGCTTCGGAGCCGAGCCTTATACAGGACGAATCTCCGCGAGTGTTCAAAAGAAACAGCTTGCGTTGGTGTGACGGCGTATCAGCGGTGGTTGCCATCCAGGCTGCTGAAACCTCAGTGGGCTGCAGCTCTCATTCTGCGGTCTCGCTGCGCCCTCCCCTGGGCGCTTCAGCGCTCTCTCTAAACGAGTGTTTCCTTCTAAAAGAGCAATTTCTAAAAGAGCTCCACGAGCGACGGGCTTCTTTTTAAAGATGGCTTCCCGCTCGGGCGTTTCTGGATGCGGTCGTTACCTTGCGCTGGGTGATGGTCACGATCGCTGACTCACGTGCCTGGGCATGTAGCACGCTGATGTGGCGTTTGTGGATGAGTCATCTTCTCATTGCTGGAAGAGGA